>JAECUM010002578.1:0-83899 GCA_016617855.1 Megalonaias nervosa
ACATTCCATTCAATGGGCATATATTGATGAATGTAATGTTTTCTCATAATGTGTGCCCATGAAAAGGAATGTAAATTTTGCCCTGTCTTATATATGGATAGCCAGGTAAGGTATGTCTGTAAAAATATTGGATTTAAATAGTATCAAAAGAGTCACTTCATGTAACATATTTTTCCAGACAATAATCTATGTGATTGTTGAGAGTATGCATATGTCAAGTGATCTCATTAGGGCACTATTCATGGAAGCAGTAGAAGTGTACAGTGTTATAGGTGTGGTCACCTTATATTTGGGTCTGTTGTAAATAATATATCTCTTATATAATGTAACGGAATCCATAACCAACACCAAGTGTTAAAAGGGACAGTTTTATACCAAGGTACTTCATAGTGGGGTACATTGTACTTAATATTTCTATTATGTAATGTAATGGGATATATAGTTGTCCCTAACTTTTGAAAGGGATGGTGATATACTGGGGTACTTTAAACTGGGATACCACTGTAAAATGTTCATATCTTCTTGACTTTCCATTTATTTCAGTATCATTTTCTCCTACCCTATTTGGATTTGAAATCAAGCTTGGATATTGGCTCACTTCTTCAGCCATAGCCAGCTTTTTTTTTCATTTTCCCTCCTGCATCTCCCATTTGATTTATATCACAGCTGTGATGTAATATATGACCTAATTTGCTTTTAAATGAAGTACCAAGGTACTTACAGTATCATTTACATGCACTGATTTTTTTTATTGGATCTATAATGGCATACAGTATAACGCCGGTCTGTCCTTAACATGTATCCCCCCAAAACACACACACACACACACACACACACACACACAGAGTATTCCATGGAATACCTTGCTTTTGTTTGTCAGTAGATGAATGAATTTAGTAGTAGTTTTGTCAGTACAAATGCGTACCAAATCTATATGGTCAATTCTGTCCATCTAACCTAACAATGGCACGTCTGAATGAAACTTAATGTATTTTACGTTTCTTTTGATAGTTCCAGGATTTGACCCATTTTATTTCCAGCTAGTTAAAGTTTTATAGAATAGTGTTTAGGTTAGTAGGTCCCATTACTGACATGAGCTGATTGAGATTTACTATGGTGGGAAACCAGACATCCACAGTGAAGATGATTGAAGATCGATAGTTTTGCCAAGTGATTGGCATTGTTATGGAAAAAATATTGTGCAGCTAGAAGATGATGGGACCCAGAGTAATCTCCTTTTCCATCTCTGTCCATCCATGAATCTATCTGTTCACACTTCATTAACTATCAACTCTGCAACCCTTAAACATAATTTGATGCCATATGTTATGCAAGTTGCCTTTTACATTTGTATATGCCTTTGAAATATTTCCTCTTTTCAGGTACTTTTTTTTTGTCTTCCATTGATTTTAAATCTCCACTGTAGCAGATCCTTATAACCAGAGTATTCTAATGCAATTTGGCATTTACATAGACAATAAATTAATGTCTTTACATGGAATGTTGCTTGTAACTGATACAGCTCAAGAACCATTCAATGTATTCTAGTGCAATTTGGCATTTAAATTATCAAATAGACCTCAATAAATTCATGTCTTTACATGTAATGTTGCTTGTAACTGGTACAGATCAAGCACCATTCAGTGCATTCTAGTGCAATTTAGCATTTAAATTATCAAATAGACCTCAATAAATTAATGTCTTTACATGGAATGTTGCTTGTAACTGGTACAGATCAAGCACCATTCAATGCATTCAGTTTGGTATGAACATTGTCTGAAAGACCTAGATGTACCTTTCATGAGTTATGCATCATCAGTGCCATTTTGGATTTAGTTATGGTCCCTGGCAATCACATCTTTACGTGAGATGCTTATAACTGGCATAACTAACAACCACTCATTCTGATGCAGCTCGGTTATGAACATTGTCTTGTAGACTTGAATGTGGCATTTACGGATTTAGCCTCATCTACTCCTTTCTGGACAGAGTTATGCCTCTTATCAAGCAAAATTTTTGGCTTTACATACAAGCCTGGAATGTTGCTTTCATTCAACATGCTATAAAAACCTTTCAACATAGGTTGATGGAATTTGTAGCAACATCATCTCTTTAGACATAGTTGTACCTTTTTATAGGTTTTGTATTGTTTGCACCATTTTGAACAGAGTTACATCCCTTGTCAATTTCATACACTTGCATTGGGCGTTGCTTCTAATTAGCTTAGCTCAAGAACCTTTCAAAATATTCTGATGTGATTTAATGTGAACATTGTTTTGTAGACCTATATGTGTCTTTCTTATGTTTTGTCTTCTCTAATCTATCTTGCACAGAGTTGTGACCCTTGTTGATAAACTTAATATCAGTTTATGGCATATTGAAGGTATTAATAAGTCCTGAAGAGTTGGGTTTCATTAAGAGGAGTCAAGGCCCCAGAATACCAATCTTGTAAACTCTGGTTTCCCAATACAGGTTCCTGTATATAAAGCTCAAAAGAGCAAATTGCTATTGAGCATGGCCCTTTGCAATGTATCCATTGCTAATAGCTCCGGTTTTTAGTTCTAATGTCATCTAACATCTGTTAATTCTGTTAGCACAATTGTTATCGCTGCTTCTTCAAAACTACTTGGGAGAATTGCCATAAAATTTTACACACACATTCATCTCAAAATCTGTTTGGTCTTAAATGAAAATGGTTTTGCTCATAGATTTAATATGGTCATACCAGCAGCCATCTTAAAATTCTACTCATTACTCCTCCTGATTAGATGGTCATATCAACATGGTCTTTTCACTAAAAGACTTTTTATGGTGTCTGGTTGGTCCAAGATGAAAATGGTGTCAGTCTGATGACCAATGTGATAACCATCTTGAAAATCTTGTTATATCTATTCCTTCTGAACATAAGGTCCTGTTAACATGGGGTTTTTGCTGAAAGACTTTATGATGTCTAAATGAAAATGGTTCTCCTTGAATATCCAGTTTGACCACCACACTGGTCTTCTTCAAAATCTTGTTATTGCAACTCCTTCTGAATGGATGGGCACATCAGCATGATGTTTTCACAAACCTACTTCTTGTGATATTTAGTTGGTGCTAAATGAAAATGGTGCCAATCTGGTATTCAGTATGGCCATCACAGCAGCCATGTATCAGACTCTTATAACTCTGTTCCTGAGTGGAAAGCCAAATCAAGATCGGATTTTCACCAAAAGACTTTTTGTGATGTCGTTGGTCCTAAATGAAAATGATCCTGCTCAAACATCCAATATGGCTACCTCAGCAGCCATTTTCAAAATCACTATTGCTCCTGAATGGATGGTCATGTCAACATGGAATTTTCACTAAAAGACCTTTTACCATGTCTAGTTGGTACTAAATGAAAATGATCTGATGTCTACTCTGGCCACCATGGTAGCCATATTTAAAATCTAGTTATTGCAGCTCCTGATGAATGGAAAATCATGTGATGGGATTTTCAGCAGAAGACTTCATATGATGTCTAGTTGGTCCAAAATGAAAATGTTACATTCACATCAGGTTTTCACCAAAAGACTTCCGTTGATGACTGACTGGTCCTAAATGAAAATTATGCCAGTATTATATCCACGATGACTGCACAGCAGATAATTTGAAAATCAAAGATTGCCAGACAGTGCCCATTGAATAGGAGTTTAATGAGTACACATAGGTTGTCAGGGGGTGGGGTTGAACATGCAGTCATACCTCTGGCACTTTAGGAATGGCTAAAGGCTCTGTATACTGGGTATTTTTATTGACTCTGAGTTAGGTACATGTTGGACTATTTTAATTAGTTCTGATCCAGCTATGCATGCGTGAGGGAGGTAGAAAGTATAAATTTCAAAAATATGTGATTTTCTCTCCCATATTATAGGTTAGGGTTAGAAAGCTAGATGTGGAAATGGGGGGGATTTTGTTGGAATGAGCCTTATTTCATTCTCTCTTCCCCTCTCCCCCTTTCCGTTTACATTAATGGTACACACCTACATGGAGAGCAAGAGGGAGATAGCACAGTGAGTGCATTTTTAATATATTGGTTTATTATAATTAAGCACAAATCTTAACAACAACAATCATCACATATGTTCTGTAGATTTTCTTCTTTTTAAAAATAAATGTGATGCTGGGATCTTGGGGTTCTTTATAAAGATGGTCCTCTCTATGACCCCTGCATGCCCTGGCCCAAGTTTCACTAAACATTTGAAAATTTCTTCCTGATATTGAAACTTTTAAGATATTTTTCTTATGTTGCTTCATTTATAACAATGATTGGGTATTTTTTCCACAAAATATTCTCCAGGCATCAGGAATTAAAATATAGTCATAAAATCTGTAATTTTCCTTAAAGGAATCTTGCCTTGTTTCTGATGAAATTTTGAGGAGTTTCAATCAGATTTCAGGAATTCATCAATTCCTTTATCAAACATAAAATGTTTCCAATTAAAAAAATGATTCTGCATCTTTTCCACTATCTACCTCTGATGGCACTTCCACCATCTCAACCAGTGACAAAAATATTGAAGGGTCCGCAGGTGGCCAAGTGGTCTAATGTGCTCACCTTTCCTGATCACTGCCATCTCACCTCTGTCCAGATGGGTTCAGCTCTCAAGCTCAGCTAATGTGGGTATGTGAGAAAGCATGCCATTAGCTTCCCATGGGTTGGTGGTTCTTACTGGGATTTTCCCAGTTTCTTCCTCCACCAAATATCCTGTCACCATGTGCTGAAAAATGACATTGAACCCAAACAATAACAACAACGACAACAAAATTATTGATATTGTTTGAAGCATCATAAGCCAGATATTGTAAAATGAATTTAAGGAGAGATTTTGAGAAGTTTAGTGACAGGCCTGGTCTACCACAAACAGTGGGTTCTGTAATGTAGTAACTTCAATATTACATGTACATGTCCACTCAGTGGAAATAAATGAAATTTGGCAAGCCTGTCGTTATTTATATGTAAATGACCAGACTCAGGCCATTACAGCAATTTTATCAAAACATTTTGCACATTTTTTAGCTATTTTTGGACTTGGATTTTTTTAAAACAAACATCTTGTTAGCAGCATAAAAAAAATAGTTTAGGTAGACACATTAAATTTTATAGATATACATGTATTTGTTTTCATCTGTAGATCACTAATTATATATTGAAGGCATTATAGCAATGTAAATATTCAAATCTATTGATAACTTAAACTTTTTGGGCTGTATGCAGTATATACATGTTTTACAAACAAATCTAGTTTTGTTCTCTCTCCCTCCTCTTTCTCTCTCTCTCTCTCTCTCTCTCTCTCTCTCTCTCTGCACTGCATAGAGAATCTGTTATTGATACTTGTTTAATCTTAGTTATGTTCATGTGCATTAAGTATAAAATGGCAAGTAAAATTAACTATATAAAGACAGTAGATAATGTATGGCAAGTAAAATAAACTATATGCATGCATAGTAGATACATTGTGGCAAGTAAAATGATCTACATAAAGGCATAGTAGGTACATTGTGGCAAGTAAAATAAACTATATAAAGGCATAGTAGATACATTGTGGCAAGTAAAATAAGCTATATAAAGGCATAGTAGATAGATTGTGGCAAGTAAAATAAACTATACTAATACATTGCAGATACATTATGGCAAGTAAAATAAACTAAAATGGCACAGCATATATAAAATGACAAGCAAAATAAGTTATACATAAGGTACAGTAGATACAAAATGGCAGATAAAATAAGTTTTACTTAAGGCACATTAGATACATAATGGCAAGTAAAATATGTTATACTAATGCATTACAGATGCATAATGGCAAGTAAAATATGTTATACTAATGCATTACAGATGCATAATATCAAGTAAAATAAACTATATAGGAACAGTAGATACAAAATGGCTGGTAAAATAGGTGAGTGGCAAATAGGAGAATGCCAACACATGTTGTGTACAACAAACAACAGTAAATGGAGCTTGAATAACAATACATATGGCAAACTCCCTAATGCAGACTAATATTATGAACTCTCAGATCTGTGTGAAGCATGGAATAACTTCAACTGTGTGTGTACTTTCACATCTAATACAAAATTGATTTGGTATAGTAATGCTGAAATGCCATCTGACCTCAAGCATGGCGGACTAAATTCATACAGTAAAATTATTTTGGAACCAGTCAGCAAAGATACTGAAACTTGTTTACCAACTGTACTTATAAAATATGTAACTCCCTTGATGCCTCTTGTACATATGATATCCCTGTTAATGTTTATGTTACTCATCAAAACCGAGATTGTACTAACAGTAATATGAAGTTAAATGATGGTATAGACCTCAAGGTACAAACTGAAACTGATCCCACAACATTTGGACTTGTAAGGAAACGGTTAAGAATTGCCAAACTCGATGTAAGGCATATCTTGCCTAAACTTTATGAGATAGGCTACTGTTAAAATCAGAATTGAGCTGTACATATTCTTGGTCTGTGTGAAATATTTTTAAACAGTAACATTAATGATACATTACTTGATATTATTGTTTGACAGTATGGGGAGAGTGACCCAAGTGTCAGTTAGAAAGAATAAACAAGATACTAAACAGAGTAGCTCACCTGATTTCCATTTGACACACTGCCTAAATTTCTTTTCCATGAACTGAAGTGGCTTCAGATAAATGACAGAATAAACTTTCAAAAGGCAGTACTTGTCTATAAACATATAAATTGTAATACCGGTATGCCTGAATATGAGAGAGAACTACTTGATGAAATTCAAGGGCCAAATGCATTTTGGTTGACCTTACATGGCCACTTGAAATTACCAAAACCCAAAACAGAACAATTTTGAAATAGTCTTATATATTCTGGAAGATATGAAATACTTTTTCCTAAATAATAATAATAATAATAATGATAATGATGATTAATAATAATAATAATAATAATAATAATAATACTGACTTTATTAAAAGAAGTAGCTCATGTTTGGTCGACTGACCAATCTTCCATGAGGCCTTCTGCAATGACATTTGTACAAAGATATATATATATATATATATATATATATATATATATATATTACACAATATTTTCAAGCATTCTTTAGATAGCTACAAGCTGTCTTTAGACAGCAAATGCTGTCTGTTAGATCAATAACTTTTGTTGAAAGTTTTAAAGAAAAATACCTCAAATACTTGAAACTTGTTTTTGAATTTATTTCTGCATGTCATTATATCTTGTAAACTCTACTATTTCTACTCCAACTGTCTCTGTTCATGCCAGTCTGTTTTTCGTTTCAAAGTAACTTTAGTGATACGTCCAAAGTAATGTTAAGTCGTATCACCTGATGATTTCTTTTTTAAATGTTGTGGCTTTGTTTATCCTGTACATTTTGTTATTCATGCATGTACACTGTTACAAAGTAGCCAAGGGTCTAAGGGTGACTAGATACATCTGTATTCTAAATGAGCTACCCTCATTCAATAAAGAATTATTTTTATTTTTATTTTTATTATTATTATTATTATTATTGTAAGCTACACATAAGGCATAGTAGATACAATTGACAAGTAAAATAAGCTACATATTGCAGAAAGGGAGAATTAGTCAATCAATTTAATGGCATTGATTTTTTTTTTACATACTCTTAGATTTACTCCCCTATGTTCTGTAATGTCATTCTATTTCTGTGGTTTTCTTTTTGTTTAAACAGTTTCACAAGATATATTTATATCCAGGAACCATAAATAATTACTTGATTGCATTGGTTCTTGCTAACTGCTTACACATTTTCTAGCTTGACCCAGATTTCTAGAAATACATTTTCTAATCCTGCATGAAGAATCCCAAGAATAAACTGTTTTGATTTGTTTCATCTGGGATTATTTATTTTGGCATGTGATTAGTTTGAGGAGTCAGGCCAGACCTGTATTGTACTTAAACCTCCTTGTGTTGTCTTGATCTGAATTTCCAACAAGAGATTTATTGGAACTGAGCCAGCTTTCTGATGCTTTAGCTTAAATTGAAGTTGGAGTCTTTGCAGACTTCACTTTTTGTAGTTCCTGTTCAGTTGTTCTGTGGTTTATTCCCCAACTGACCGCTTTTGACATTCATTATGGCAATAGAGATGTCAGAATGAGGAAACAATTTCTGACAAATTCCCCAGAAGAGTAACATTATTGACATATGGTAAACTTGGCTATTACTTGAATAGGCTACCAGATGTATCGTGGCTATTACTTGAATAGGCTACCAGATGTATCGTGGCTATTACTTGAATAGGCTACCAGATGTATCGTGGCTATTACTTGAATAGGCTACCAGATGTATTGTGGCTTTTAGATGAATAGGCTACCAGATGTATCGTGGCTATTACTTGAATAGGCTACCAGATGTATCATGGCTATTACTTGAATAGGCTACCAGATGTATCGTAGCTAGTACTTGAATAGGCTACCAGATGTATCGTGGCTATTACTTGAATAGGCTACCAGATGTATTGTGGCTATTACTTTTTGAATAGGCTACTAGATGTATCATGGTTATTACTTGAATAAGCTACCAGATGTATCGTTGTACATGTATGTTTTCAGAATCAGTATAATTTATATTGAGCTTGGTTATTTGACTCAGCTGTAAGATATGTAGTTATACCCATTATACCCACTATCAGTGAAATTCATATTGAGCCAGGTTAGTTAACTCACCTGTCAAATATGTAGTTATACCCATTATACCCACTATCAGTGTAATTCATATTAAGCCAGGTTAGTTGACTTGATGGTCAGATATGTAGTTATACCCATTATACCCACTATTCAGTGTAATTCATATTGAGCCAGATTAGTTGACTTGACTGTCAGATATGTAGTTAAACCCATATATCCACTATCAGTGTAATTCATATTGAGCCAGGCTAGTTGACACAACTGTCAGATATGTAATTATACCCATTATACCCACTATTCAGTGTAATTCATATTGAGCCAGGTTAGTTGACTTGACTGTCAGATATGTAGTTATACCCATATATCCACTATCAGTGTAATTCATATTGAGCCAGGTTAGTTGACTGGGCTGTCAAATGTGTAGTGATACCTACTATCAGTGTAATTCATATTGAGCCAGGTTAGTTGACTGGGCTGTCAAATATGTAGTGATACCCACTATCAGTGTAATTCATATTGAGCCAGGTTAGTTGACTCAGCTGTCCGATAAAAAGTTGCTCAGTTACAGTGTAATTTATAATAAACCTGGCTAGTCAGCTGCCAGATGTATAGTTACAGTGTTGCACCTTGAACACATGATGAAAGGTTTCCCAGTATTTATAGTTCTGTATCCCCCAAATCATGGCCAGTGTGCACCCTCTATATGGACTTTCTCATCAGGAAAAATTGAAACATGTGCCTTTTACTTTTACTTTCTTAGTGTAAGATCCCATCTGTGTTATTGCTAGCATTACCCCAAGTCACTACAGGTCATAAAAACTTAGATGGCAGTAAATATCCATTTTAAAACAACTTATTTAGCTTGTGGTAGTCTGTCAAGCTGTAGTGTAAGGTCTTTCATATCCGCTAGTGTAATTTCCTAGATGTGAGGCAAATCTTTTGGCAATTTATTTGAGGTTGAAGGCACACTTTGGCAATGAGAATTTGATTTATTTGATGTTGAAGGCACACTTTTGGCAATTAGAATATAATTTATTTGAGGTTGAATTAATGACAAAACAGACTCAATTTATTTGGATACACCATGTATCATTTAATCAATGAATTATTCATTTGAAGAAAGAAAATTATTGTAATAAGTCTGCTGGTAAATAATGATTGCATTCTGAAGCTGAAAGAGAACAAGATCCAAATGGAAAATTTCATGGTGCAGCTCATTTCATCTTAACTAGATATTCAAACATATTAATGGCTTTTAATGAATTACATCCGCACTTGATAAAACATTTATTTCATACTGTGTGTGCTCAAGGAAAAGATGACAGCACAGTACAGACAAGAAAGTTAAGGTGGCAAAACTATCAGAGGTAATAAGATTACATCATTTTGAGTACTTGTTTCTATTTTCCCTTGTCCCTCTAAAGTGCTGTGTGTCACCCAGATTTGGAGGATGAGGGATGCTTTGTCCCCAGCCCTAGAGATCCTTTTATTTGTAGTGACATCTTGACCTTTAGATATTGAAAAACTAGCAGGCCTGTGAGATGACCCCACCATCGTTCAAAAGTTCAAGGATTTTATATCTGTCTGTGCTCTTCCCACCATCTGTACTGGTAGGTTTCTTTGGAAGAAAATTGAAACAGAATTTTTCAAGTAAAAAACTGAGAAAATTATTTTTGATTGAGGTTCTTCTCTCTTTTTAATTGGGACATAATTGCTCAAATTCCCATTTCCAGGTTTCCAATCATTCTGTTCATTTATTGTTTCAGTAACCGATTTTGAACTCCTCAGGCATTATGCCCTACTGCTGGTTTCCTCACCTGTTACAAAACTTATTAGTGATCCCTTGCCTTGGATCACTATTTTTGTTTCATGTTTTGTATTGTGTATGCTATAATTGTTGTAGAAATTATATTTAACACTTTGCTATGTCTCTGTGGTCAGACTGGGATTTCTTTGGGTCAAATTTATTTTATTTATCATTAAAAAAAAAAAATTATTAGTATTTACAAAATAGAAAATATATATTTTACTGTATGTTTGTATGCTCTGTATCAGTTCACATTTGTTAGTATTTTATTTCTCCTCCATCCTGTGTAGGAAGAGTCCATCATCATTTTTTTTTTTCTTCCAGATATTAGTATTATTGATACTGTTGTTATTGTGAAATGTATTTCTTTATATATTGTTTATTGTGTGGATGGAGTTGTCTGCTTTTTCATAGGGTGAAACATTTCTAGTATGTGAAAAGGGGGTGGGGTCTGGCCACACCATGCAAACCACCGTCCTCTAGTAGAAGTCATATACCCAATCCCTCCCTTCCTTATTTATTAAGTTTTGTATAGTATTACTTTATGTATTTGTATTTACTGTAGTATTTATTGTTTACTATTATTTTTCCAATGTGCTTGTCAGTCCCTTCCGGGGGGTGGGACTTTCTAGCTTGTAAAATGCCCTGCCCTCGGGGTCCTAGGTAAACACTGTAGTTACTTAATATCATTATAATTCATGTTGAGCTTGGTTACTTGACTCATCTGAAAGATATGTGTATATAGTTGCTCATTATCAGTATATGTAATTCATACTGAGCTTGGTTAGTTGACTCATCTGACATATGTGTATATAGTTGCTCATTATCAGTATAATTCATACTGAGCTTGGTTAGTTGTCTTATCTGACACATGTATATAGTTGCTCATTGTCAGTATAATTCATACTGAGCATGGTTAGTTGTCTTATCTGACAGATAAGTACATATAGTTGCTCATTATCAGTGTAATTCATACTGAGCTTGGTTAGTTGTCTCATCTGACACATGTATATAGTTGCACATTATCAGTATAATTCATACTGAGCATGGTTAGTTGTCTCATCTGACAGATATGTGCATATAGTTGCTCATTATCAGTATAATTCATACTGAGCTTAGTTGTCTCATCTGACAGATATGTGCATATAGTTGCTCATTATCAGTATAATTCATACTGAGCTTGGTTGTCTCATCTGACAGATATGTGCATATAGTTGCTCATCATCAGTATAATTCATACTGAGCTTGGTTGTCTCATCTGACAGATACGTGAATATAGTTGCTCATTATCAGCGTAACTGATACTGAGTTTGGTTAGTTGACTCATCTGACAGACATGTATTTTGTTGGGGGTTGGTGGTGGGTTGATTGACGGATTGTACCTTCTTATAAGGTCCCACTTTATTGGGTTATCGTTATCTAGAGGGTGATCGCCTTTGGTGTTATTGCCCGGATTGAGTAAATATTAATGTGAAGTGTGAAACTTATAGGTGGAATAGATAGAGATATATAAACAGAATGACACGAGCCCCAGTACATGAAAAATAACAATTTAATCAATTACATAAACAACCGTGATAATGCATTACATTAGGAAGATACACTTCTTTTTTAAATAAATCATTCACCGAATTTCAAACACAAATATACTTATATAAATAGCCGATCTGTTTTAAATGACAGAATTGGTTCATCATAGTATCAAGTGAACAATCGAAGTCATTGCCTTGTACAACTTCATAGCCTGCTTATTTCTGGTTCATTCCAACTTCACTGTGGCTGTTCTTCTTGATCCTTTTCGCTTTTCTTTTCTCTGCTCCAAACTCTCTATTGTCTTACCTCTTTCGGCCCTCGAACTTTGTGTGAATAGGTGGATACATAAGTATGTGATACGTAGTTACTTGGATAAGTAGGTACGTGGATACGTCAGTGGAACTATTTCCCCTTCCAAAATAAACAGAGAAGCAACTTAAGTTTCCTGTGTTACGTGTAGGCTCCTACAAATGTAACAGAAGAAAACAGTGAAGTCAACAAGCTTTGTATATTTTAACAAAATAATTTATTTCCCTAGAAAACAATGTAAAAATTGGAAAATAGGACTTACGGTTTGTGAATATAATCCAAAATTTAATCCTAAGAATGAAAAATACAAGTCCTATCACTAAATAGTTCTATTAGAATCCAGGTTCAAATCTCGACGACATACCAAAATGGAAGGCGATGACGTCAGATGTGGTCCATGTACGAAATAACAATTCCTCAATTGAATCACAGTTTTTGTTTCCGAATAAGTCCAGAATAAATTTCCACTGAATTTCTTTCTCCCAGAATTTATAAAACAGTACACTCGTTTGGTTTTCTAGAGAATAAATTATTTAATTCCAAACACCAATGAATTTCAAAACAATCTGGTAACCTATCCGGCCTTCTAGGTATCAGGAATACAACTGACTGACGAGCGCTCAGAAAGGGTTATATATTCACCCGAATTATCATCCCGTTCTCGCGAGACAGACTACGTGATCTAATAACACTTGAAATACATAATAAGATATTTGCCAATTTGCACATAGCTCTGTCTAAGAACTAGACTATTACTCTAAAACAAATATAAAAATAAAACATTGTTTATCCAGATTAACACGTAGGTCGAAAAGGACCTTGAAAACAGCCAATCGTATTCATGTAGCGATTACACTACCACGGACCAAGGTGGACTAAAAATATTACTAATGTAATACGTTTTACGTCTTAGATAAACAGAATTACTGAAAAAGAATTTTGAATCCCTACAATAATCATTACAATAAAATGTAATGAAACAAAAATAAAATAAAAAAGAATTTTAAAACTAACACACAAGCAATTTAATTACAAATATGTATCACTTCCCCCCATAAAGAAAAAAGAAAGATATATATAATAAAGCTTTCTTTTTACCATATGTAAGTTATACATGAAGTAAACAAAATTACATAAGAAAATTCTTATGAATTATATAAAGTGTATATGAAATAATATTTCTCTACATGGGAAAGTGCATCTGCAATCAGATTGTCTTTTCCTTTGATGTGCCTGATGTTGAGATTATACTCTTGCAAAAACAAACTCCACCTTAATAATCTTTGATTTTTATTTTTCATCTTGTTGATGAAAGTAAGGGGGTTGTGATCACTATACACAACAACCACAGAAGGAGCTGAGCTAATGTAAACTTCAAAATGCTGTAATGCCAGTATTAAAGCCAAACATTCCTTCTCGACTGTTGAGTAATTTCTTTGGTGCTTATTTAATTTCTTAGAGAAATAGCACACTGGGTGATCAATACCATTGCTGTGTTCTTGAATCAATACTGCTTCAACCTCAACATCACTTGCATCCACAGACAGTTTAAAAGACTGACTGAAATTTGGAGCTGTTAGAACCGGCGCACTTTTGAGTATGGCTTTTAACCTATCGAAAGCTTCCTGACATTTTTCGGTCCAGAGAAACTTGTTTCTCTTACTTAACAAATTTGTCAGAGGTTCAGCAATATTAGAAAAATTGGAACAAAACTTTCAATAGTATCCGGCCATACCTAAAAATTGCATCAGTTGCTTTTTACTGACAGGCACAGGAAAATCAGAGATAGCCTTCACCTTAGCATCAATAGGTTTAACTTGACCATGTCCCACAATATGTCCTAGAAAAGTTACACAAGCACGGCAGAACTCACTTTTAGATAAATTGATTGTCAAATTAGCATCAGTGAGTCTTTCAAAGAATTTCTGAATCATGGCTAGATGTCCTTTCCAGGTGTCGTTGTAGATGATGACATCATCAATATAAGCATCACAATTGTCTAGACTGGAAGTAATCATGTTCATCAAGCATTGAAACGTACTTGGAGAACCCTTCATCCTAAATGGCATTACTTTATATTGATAGAGTCCATCTGGAGTCACAAATGGCAAAATTTCTTTCGCTCTTTCCATAAGTGGAATTTGCCAAAATCCTTTCAGAAAGTCAAATTTGGTGACGTACTTGGCATTTCCAATTTTATCAATACAATCATCGATCCTTGGTAATGGAAATGAATCTGTTTTTGTCACACTGTTCACCTTCCTATAATCAGTGCATATATGGAAAGTTTTATCGGGTTTCGGAACAAGTATGCATGGTGAACTCCAATCACTTTTACTTGGCTCTATGAAATCATTCTCCAACAAATACTGAATTTCCTTTTTCAAGTATTCCTGTTTGAGAGGGTTCATCCTGTATGGGTGTTGTTTCACAGGTTTTGAATCTACAATTTCAACGTCATGAAAAATTTTGTTTGTCCTCGTAGGAATATCCGGAAACAAGTGCTCATATTCGAATAATAACTGTTTAAGTTCATTTCTTTCTTGTTGTTGCAAATGTAAAAGTTTCTGGTCTAGATCTTTCATAATTTCCGAATTCCGAAGATTTGTTGCTCCAAGATCAACGGTGTCCAATTGAATTTCTTCACTTAAATCCTCAGTTGGTGGGACAGGTACAACTAAATTAATTGTAATAATTTACTTGGCTATCTCTTTCAATATACTAGTACTCCATTAATTTATTTAGATCAGAGTACTATAATAATTGAACTCATTCATTTTCTTCTTTACTTTGTAAGGGCCGTAAAATCTAAATTGAAGAAACTTTTGACGAATGAGCAAGAGAGAATGAACTCTATTACAAAACTCAAATATTCTCTCTAGTAAAGTTTTGTGAAACCATGATTTCACTTTTGACTTAAATTGCAGAGCGCCAAATTCAAGCATAACATGCTGGATAAGTCCAGACATGAAATTTGACCTTTGACCTGATTGGACAGATTTGGTAAGGCCAAATTAAGTAAAACCTTTATCAAAGCTTTTACTATAATATTCCTCAAAGGAATTGCCTCTGGGAATCTTGTTGACGCACACATAATGGTCACCAAATATTGGTTACCTGACTTGGTCTTAGGTAAGGGACCAACACAATCTACCATAATTCTGCTAAATGGTTCGTCAAATGCAGGAATTGGTTGCAGATGAGCCTTAGGTATCTTCTGATTGGGTTTTCCTACCATTTGACAAGTATGACAAGATCTACAAAATTTACAAACATCAGTTTTGATTTTCGGCCAATAAAAGTGAGTCAAGATCTTGTTATAAGTTTTATTTATCCCTAAATGACCAGCCAGAGGAGTTTCATGGGCCAAACTAAGTATTTCCTGTCTGTAAGATTTTGGAACTACAATCTGATAGTTCACTAACCACTCGTCATTAGCAGGTACCTCGGGAGGTCTCCATTTTCTCATAAGAATTCCATTTTTAATGAAATAACAGACAGGTACTTTCGTGACTTGAGTTTCACTAATGGCCCTCTGAAACAAACAGGAGATCTCAGGATCTTTTTCCTGTTCGACGACAAGTGATTGTCGTTTATCACCCTGATTAGATAAAAGGGAATGAGTATTTAAAAGAGGATCACTGTGATCAGTACCTTTTGATTGATCCAAATTAGAAGTGGAAGTGACCTCATCAAAAGCCTGACCAATACATGTGTCAGCTAAAGGAATATTTTCCTTATCAAAATCATTCTCAAGAGCTTTCTTTGACATAGCTCTTGTAACTGCACAAGCTGGGTATAACTAAGGATATTCTTTTTCAATTGGATCAACTTTCTGATCCAAAGAGGGCTTGTCAGTTACAAGTGGATTAACCACAACCTTGTCTCCAGCTAGGTCGTTGCCTAGCAACAAATGAATGCCCTCAACAGGTAAGTTAGACACTATACCGACTGTCACAGGTCCTGAAACTAAGTCTGATGACAAATTTACAGAATGGAGAGGAACATTAACAAAGCCGCACTCTACTCCCTGAATGAGAACACTCTCATTAGAACAGGACTTCTCAGAAGAAGGCAAAATACCTGACACTAAAAAACTCTGAGAAGCTCCTGTATCCCTTAAAATTTTAATAGGAATAGGATTGGCCGAATCACCCAAGAGTGATATAGAACCTTTCAACATGAATGGTTCAAAATTCTCCATAATAAAATCAGACTGGGGTTTATGAGACCCAACATATCTATTGTTTTCAGTACATGACAGTGACCTTGACCTCTTAGAAATAAGAGCATTTGGAATAGGTCTATCTTGATTCTGATGCCTATATTTCAGTTTAAAGCAATCAGAAATGACATGTCCTTTTTTCTTGCAATAGGTACACATAGGAATAGACAAGGATTTTGAATCAAGTTTATCAGAAGCTCAATTTTTAGAAGTTGTACCAGATTGATTTTTAAGAGGAGTTGTATTAGGCTGGAATACCTTTCTACCAGTAGACTGCTGAGTGAATGATTTGCCTACAACAGGAACTTTATGAGTTAAGGAGTACTTATCAGCAGCAAGAGCAGCATTTTCCAAGGTTTCGATCTCATGCTCGTCAAGATATATTCCTATGTCACCATGGACACAGTTCCTGAACTCTTTAAGTAATATGAGTTGTCTGAGACTTTCGTAATCTTTATTGACCTTGCTAGAAGAGCACCACCTATCAAATTGTTGTGCTTTTTCCCATGCAAATTCGACACAGGTCTGGTCAGCTTCTTTTTTATAGTTTCTGAATTTTTGCAGATAAGCCTCAGGGACTAACGCATAACCCTTCAAAATACAGTCCTTAACCAAATCATAGTCAGAACTTTGTTCTAGTGACAGTGAAAAATAAATATCACTAGCTCTACCAGTAAGTACACACTGCAATAATAGAGCCCAGTACTCCCTTGGCCACTTGAAACTTTCAGCAACTTTTTCAAAATAAGGAAAATATCTATCTACTTCTTTTTCTCTGAAAGGGGGCACTAGCTTGATATTTCTTATAACATCAAAAGTAGGGGAGTGTTTTCCTTTTTCCAGCTCTAATTCTTTCATTTTAATTTGAAATTCCATTTGTCTTTCTTTCTCTCTTTCTTCAAATTGCCTTAGCATTTCTTCCCATCTTTCTTTAAATTTTAACTCCATTTGTTCTTTCTGTAACTGCCTTTGATTATCTTTCTCTCTTTCTTCCTTATCTATTTGCATCTTTTCTATCTGATATTGAACCTGTCTTATCTCTAATTCCAACTTTTTTAGCTGGACTTATGTGTTCAAAATTTTCAAACACTCTGCAGTAAAATTTAAAAAATTGTCTACTTTTGATGATATTGTGAATGAAAGCCTGTTGTTTTCACTAAAGATTTCAAACAAAATGTAAAATAGTACTTGGGATTTAGAAACTAGGGGAATTTAAATTTCAAAAAACAATTTTCTGAAATATTTAACCAAAATTCTTATATCCCAAGGACGAGCGACCCAATTTTCTCCTGTTACGTGTAGGCTCGTACAAATGTAACAGAAGAAAACAGTGAAGTGAACAAACGTTGTATATTTTAACAAAATAATTTATTTCCCTAGAAAACAATGTAAAAATTGGAAAATAGGACTTATGGTTTGTGTATATAATCCAAAATTTAATCCTAAGAATGAAAAATACAAGTTCTATCACTAAATAGTTCTATTAGAATCCAGGTTCAAATCTCGACAATGTACCAAAATGGAAGGCGATGATGTCATGTGGTCCATGTACGAAATAACAATTCCTCAATTGAATCACAGTTTTTGTTTCCGAATAATTCCAGAATAAATTTCCACTGAATTTCTGTCTCCCAGAATTTATAAAACAGAACACTCGTTTGGTTTTCTAGAGAATAAATTATTTAAATTCCAAACACCAATGAATTTCAAAACAATCTGGTAACCTATCCAGCCTTCTAGGTATCAGGAATACAACTGACTGACGAGTGCACAGAAAGGTTTATATATTCACCCGAATTATCATCCCGTTCTCACGAGACAGACTACGTGATCTAATAACACTTGAAATACGTAATAAGATTTTTGCCAATTTGCACATAGCTCTTTCTAAGAACTAGACTATCACTCTAAAACAAATATAAAAATAAAACATTGTTTATCCAGATTAACACGTAGGTCGAAAAGGACCTTGAAAACATCCAATCATATTCGCGTAGCGATTACACTACTGCGGACCAAGGTAAACTAAAAATATTACTACATGTAATGTAATACGTTTTACGTCTTAGATAAACAGAATTACTGAAAAAGAATTTTGAATCCCTACAATAATCATTACAATAAAATGTAATGAAACAAAAATAAAATAAAATAGAATTTTAAAACTAACACACAAGTAATTTAACTACATATACGTAACACCTGTCAGATATCCTACTGGGAATAGATTATTACTCCCCTCTCGTTATGTCAGATATCATCCTATCAGAATTCAAACAGATACCAAAGGCTATCTGGTCAAGCCAAACATGGCAGACCATAAACAAACCTAGTTTCATAAGATTAATGTACTTCCTAATGGCTAATTCAACCTGACTCACATTATCATCACACGAGACATAACAGTTCTGTTCTTGTCTCAATTACATAAATGAATGAATGAAGTTCATTACATGGCTTAACTACGTTATTTCTAGTGAATATACACATTCAGGTCTTTAGCATATGTGAAATCTCACTTCCTGGCTTAACAATGTTAATTTTAGTCAACACGCACTCAAGCTTTTATCATACGTGAAATCATCTGTGGTCGGTGAATTCACACGGATTCTTGTAACTCATATCAACTAAGGTAAGGCATGAAATTCTTAGAATACCTGTTTTCCTATAACAATCAAGACGACACACTCAAACAATTCGTCAAACTTATATAAAGAAGATCATTGTACGAATTCAGATAGATGAACTCACCACAGTTGTACTCATATCAAGAAAATTGATCTACGAATTTAAACAAATAAATTCATACAAATATAAGCAAATAAACCAAACAAATCGTTATATTGGTATCAAAAGATTACATGAGATTGGCGCAAATACCTTGTGCTTTCAAGCTTTGCTCGCTTCTACTGCCACAATTGTGTCTGTTGATTTTCCAGACATCCGGTCCCTTGGATAATTGTTTTACGAGAGAATTTCTTCTAAATTCAAACTCGGAGTCTCCTACATTTGTTTTCTCTTGCAGAAAAACGTAGACTAAATTTTGCGATGGGACATATTAAAACCAAGAAATTTCGTGTGGGAACCACGCCCCTTATTTAGCGTAACCAATCCGGATTAAATATATCTACTGCCTTTTATAACTAGGCACCAAAATTGCGGTCCACCTGAACTCTAGATTTACAAATAACTGATTCTGGAAAATATCAACTTGGACATTTTCGATACAAAGATCGAAGTTAACCCTTTCCTTCCAGTCTGTCTGACTGTTAAATAAACGAAGGCTTAATTAAGAATCGCTTACTCCTGCGACACAAGCATTAAAAATCCTTGCAGTATAGCGATTGAACACGCACCGGTCCCCATAAATCTAATTTATCATTCACCTGCCCAAATTAATGTGCTCTTTATAGATCGACAGAAATTTGCACCCTTACATATTTAGTTGCTCATTATCAGTATAATTCATACTGAGCTTGGTTAGTTGTCTCGTCTGACAGATACATGTATATAGTTGCTCATTATCAGTATAATTCATACTGAGCATGGTTAGTTGTCTCATCTGACAGATATGTGCAAATAGTTGCTCATTATCAGTATAATTCATACTGAGCATGGTTAGTTGTCTCATCTGACAGATACGTGTATATAGTTGCTCATTATCAGTATAATTGATACTGAGTTTGGTTAGTTGACTCATCTGACAGACATGTATTTAGTTGCTCATTATCAGTGGAATTCATACTGAGCTTGGTTAGTTGACTCAGCTGACAGATACATTGTTGCTCAGTATCTGTGGATTCATATTGAACTCCTTCAGTTGAATTGGCTGACAGATGTATAGTTTCTCAGTATCAAAATATATATTGTGCTTGGTTAGTATAAACTGGTTTTATTGGAAGTCAGGTTAACCTTTCTTGAAAAAATGTATGTCATTTGGTGATTATAGGATATTTGCCAAAATGTCAAATACTGGTTTTGGATGTTGTTAGATATGTGCATTTGAAATTGCCCAAACACAACAAATTTATCTCTGAACAATAAACATGATGCGTCACACTTGGCATGTTTTGCCATTTTTGTTGTGTTGGCTTCAGCTTCAGAGGTGGTGCGAGTTGCTGGCCCAAGAGCAACATTCATGAACAGTGTTTTTCAAGTTAGTGTGTGAAGAACCACAAGAACATTATTCATTTGTCAAGAATGTTTTACAAGAATAGATTTGCCCAAAGACACCCTTCATGTCAACTTTCCAAAGCATTGTTATTGTTGATGATAGTAATATATAACATGTAAAAAAAAAATGACTACAATAAAGCAGAATGTGTTATACTTATATTTTGGATTAAACTTGTAATCACAACATTATGCTTTCAAGGCAGGTGTGGATCGAGAAATTATGAAGTTTTTATTTTATGTAATAAATTTATCATAACATATTTACACCATGGCCCTTAACATGGCATACATAAATTTCAGGGGAGATAATTTTAAAATATACACTCATGTTCTCATGCATCACAATGTCTGTTGCTTATTGGTATTTCCACCTCACCTGGATATGCACACATTCCTGCCCAAGAGATTTTTTAGTGACCATGCAATATGTAATGTTCAGACTGAGTCTGCCATTGTAGCATAGGCCATGTCTAAAAACAAGGACTTTACATAGTATGTCTATCATCAGTCTTGTCAGTTTACTGCATGCAGGATCTATGTGATGAAAGAACTGGATGTCATTATGTTGTACATACTTTCTTACAAGTTGTCCAGCAGCAAACTGCACAGACCCAGATCTGCCATTACATAATGCATTGCAGATCTGTGTTTATGCAGTTTGTTAAAAGTAATCAGTAGAACAACTGACATAAATTCTGATCTGCTGGCACATTATGTGACAGAAGATCAGTGTCTGTAGTGTTTGCAGTTGAACTTGACTTGTGAGTATACATGGTATGAAGTGTAGATTAATATTTCCAGTCTGCTTTTCCAATGATTGTAACAGTCACTCTTTATTGCATTGGGATCAGCTGCAACTTGCATTTAGTGTGACCCAATCTTCATAGTACTTTTGCAGGTGTAATAAACTTCAAGATGTACTCCCCTCCTGATACATTGATTAAAAACATGTAAATTCTTTACTTTAGAAACTCCTGGCACACAGAAAAAGTATGTTTGTCCCTGCTTATATGGACCAATCATTAAAGTACTTAGATGGACCAAGCATTAAAGTACTTACATAGACCAAGCATTCAGGTACTTAGATGGACCAAACATTCAAGTATTTAGATGAACCAAGCATTCATGCATTTAGATGGACCAAGCATTTAAATACTTGCATGTACCAAGCATTCAAGTACTTACATGGACCAAATATTCAAGTAATTATGTGGACCAGACATTCAAGTATTTATATAGACCAAACATTCATGTACTTCGATGGACCAAGCATTCAAATACTTAGATGAACAATATCCATGATGAATAAATCCTGGATAAATGAATAATCATATGATATTCACCACTAGATTTAGTGAATATTTACAAGATACCTTACTAAAACAATTAAATCATTAACCCCGGGAGATTCTTTTCATTTTTGCCTGAAATGGGGGTAGAGAACACATTTTTGGGGGGTTACTTCTGAATACATCCAAATACATCTGCTTCCAAGTGATATTTGTTTAGCAGGATGCCTGTGTGTATAAAAGATGTGTTTTCGATTGGTTATTTCACTCACATGTGCAAAAGGGTAAAAATTGGACTTTTATATTTCATGCAAGGTTTAATTTAATGTTCTTTGCTATTATTGCCGCAAATAAATTCCTGTACCTGAATTCTACCATAAGTCTTATGTCAACTCAGTAAACAAACTTTGCAATTAAACTTTCTCATTAAAACGTCTTTCCGTAACCTTAATTGTCATCTTTGGAATCTACTCGGGGCAGTTTGTGTTGTGTTTTCCATTGTGTTGCTTTCTGTAGGGTAAAGCCAAGGTAGATCGCTAAATCCTGATGAATCATTATGACTGTCATAGCTAACTTTGTCATCAGAATCATCATAATTACTTTGATATACACTGTACATCCTGTTATAATTGATATCATTATGCCTCCTGACCAAAAGGTCATGTACTTTTCAAATGGATATTATTGTTGCTACTGATGGTACCATAATGGATGTCTTGAAATTCTTTCTTTTAATGATCCCCATAATGGATTGTCATATTTACAAAGGGTTCAACATCTTGTTATCAGTTAAGTATACTAGACATGGCTTTAGCACGCAGCAGTTGAAAGGAAAAAAAAAAAAACGTTCTTATCTTGCTTTCCTAGAAATTCATTTTGCCAAGTAGAGCTTCAATCCCTTAGAGGAACTCTTGTTTTTCATTCCTATCATGTGAAACATTGGTAGCATATAAATTCAGAATTGTAGAATACACATACATGTACAGTAGATTTTAAGTGAAAACAATACCAAAATATAAGGAATCTAATAATGTAATGAATGTAAATTAATTTGAACTAAAAATAACAGAACTTCTGTGGACAAGAAAATCCCAGACAATTCTCTTGTTGCCCGCATGCCTTCTATCTGTCTGTCTCTCTCCCCCCCCCCAGAATATTCTTTACATTATGAAATTTGTTGGAGACTTAATAAAAAATTTTATGAAACATTCATAGAATTTTGAGGCACAATATTATAAGGTCCAGTTTTAGTTTTCATATACAAACAGAAGTTCAATGTTGTAACTGGTGTTACAGTTAGAATGATGCATGCAGATTTTTCAAAGATCTTTTTGTTTAGTTTATAAAGGGACATGTATCAAGGTCCTTGCTTCACACCAGTTCATTGTCAGCAACCAGTTGGAGTTGAGGTTTGTAAAAAGCATATATTTTAAATTAAAAATAATTCTGTGTTGTTTCAGCCTTTAGTTGCTTTTAATGTACACAGTGGTTTGGGATCCATCATTACTGACTGCATTATATACTAAACCAAAATATAGTGAGAATAATCAAACATTTGATGAATGCTTCTATGAGTCGCAGCAGCGGTGGGAGATGGGGGTTAATCTATAGCTATTAGTTTCTGAATCTAAATGGAATTATTTTCATCTGCTTGTCATCTTGGCTGATGTTTGGAAAAAGTCAGGAAATAAGTGACATTTAAGACGAAATTGGGAACCATTATGTGACCATGTTATATCTGAATTCATGTTATGATGTTGAATGTTATTGCTGGATTCTTCTGTAAGTCTGAGAAGGACAGTTCACCATCAGCTTGTAAATATGTTTATTCAAAAAGCAGATGCAAGATCTTGGTGAAAACATCTTGTTTACTTTGTGTGTGTAAGGATGTGTGATGTTTGCATGTACACAATAGGAAACCAGTTAGGAGAAGTAATTGCAGATTATTAGTTTATGGCATGTACACATGATCAGAACAGCTAAATAAATATGCCATTTGAAGAATTAAATGGCAGGTAAAACAAGGTGCAGCATTTTCATTTATTCCATGAACAACAACAGCTTAATGTTATCTTGAAGTCCACCTGTTTGGGAAACTTAGGAGAGTCATTGCTGCAATTTGTGATGCAATTTTTAAATCAACATTGATCATCACTCCATGATATTAGATAATAAACTGCAAAATAATTGCTCGTACTGAAAGAAAACAGATCACTCAGATAAATATATTAGAATTATAAAGATGAATGAAAAGAACTGATTTTGGAGGATGAGAGCCTCTGCTGTTTTTAGAAACTACCTGTAAAGCAAGCTATTTATAATCGAACAATTTAAACTGTTGTTTCTTGTCAACAGAGAAGATAACTGATTTTGATATTTCAGTATTGAGAACATACCGGAAACTGTAAAATGAAATAATGTTTGTGTTATTGATGAGAACTGGTGGCATACCAGCAGCAAAATAAATTTTATACAATACAGTTTTATTATTTATGTGTATAAAAAAACCTCCCACATCTTTCTAATCTGCAGGATGTGACAGTTAAAAACCTGATGGTATTGGGCTACCAGGACAAGAACTAGTTGCCCAGTTAAAATTTAGTTTCCCAAAGAAACTGGTTGCCTAGTTTAATTTTAATTACCCAAAGAACATGGTGGACCAATTTAAATAAAGTTGCCCCAAAACCTGGTAAAATTTTAATTTTAGTTGCCCAAAAAGAAAGGACTTGAGTATAAAACTGTTCTACTAATTATTGTCCTTTGTCAAGTACTTGTGTAGGTTTGTTTATAAGAAATATACCACTCCCTCATTATAATGCTGTCTATGGGAGCCATAGAGTATAGCACCATATTGTCAGACTACATTATAATGAAGTACATTATACACATAATTAAATGGGATCCATGACCATGCCCATCATAAAAACTGTTTTATAAGGTAGGACCTTATAGTAAGGAAGTTCTGTGTAGAACATTTAATATCATATAATATAGCCCACTAGGCTACTGGAGCATTATACTGTAGCCCTTATGCATGATTCTGACAGGCTAATAGGGCTCTGGGCACAAGATTTGTCAGACCCTTTTATATATGGTGCATACTTGTGATGGCAGGTGAGCTAACTGAAACAATTTTTTTGATACCATGCTTGTCACTATTGCATAACTAGTACTCTTCTGGGAGGAAAATACCATGACTGAATGATCAAAATTTCATTCTCTAATTAGAATGAACCAGATGATTCCAAACACTTGTTCTCCCATGCAGGACATCCAGCCCACACATAATGCTCGTGCGTATTGCTGCTTTTCATTGTTTCTTGATTGCCAGGTTGTGATGTTCAACATCACTTGTGTTAAGAATATAAGCTGCTGCTTTGTGTGTCAGTGAGTGAATTACTAATACTTTTGTGTGCTATATTCTTCTTTGTCATGAGGAACATACCTTGATCAAGTTTTTATCATGGTTCATTTAAGCCCTGTTGAGAGTTTTATAGACATTTCTTCATACAGATTGGCATTTAATTTTTACCCTTTTCTCAGGGCATTAGTATTTCAAATTTTGGTTGTTGTATTATTTTAATTTCCCTATCCTTGCATATTTATGCAGTCTACAGACTCACCGTTATCCTTTTTATTGTTCCTTACGAATCATTTTCTTCTTGCCTATTTTGTGCTAATTTTATATGTGGTAAGCAGGTTGCACATTACTTTTTCACTTCATATATCATGCTTGTTTAGTGAACACTGGTTCTTTTTCAAATTTTAGTTTCTGATAGCCTTCCTTAAAATTTTTTCATATTATTAGCAATCGTAAACTATTTGTTCTTTTGCTAATTTAGTAATCCGTAGCAGTCTTCAAGCCTGGTTGGCTTGTTTTTTTAATGTCCTTAAGCTTAGTGTTGCTTTCTTTTCTACATTTAATCTTAGTGAAAACACTAAAGTCAGTGTCTTCTCACTGAAATAAGTTTATTAGCGTAGACTTAGTCCACCCATTGCCTTGTGTATAAGGAATAAGAGTGATGTACAGGCGTAGACTTAGTCCACCCATTGCCTTGTGTATAAGGAATAAGTGTGATGTACAGGTGTAGACTTAGTCCACCCATTGCCTTGTGTATAAGGAATAAGTGTGATATACAGGCGTAGATTAAGTCCACCCATTGCATTGTGTATAAGGAATAAGCATGATGTACAGGCGTAGACTTAGTCCACCCATTGCCTTGTGTATAAGGAATAAGAGTGATGTACAGGTATAGTACTTGACTGCCAACCACAACTAATATCAAACCAGCAGTTTGAGCCTCACAGGAAGTGTAAATTTAGAATTAAAAAAGCATTGAAGATTTTTGTTTAAAGAAATCTTTTCAGTATCTTTATTTCAGGAACAACCTGTAAAAAAGGTGTGGGTTGGGGTGTTCAAAGAAAATCTCCATGGGACACACTCTCCACTTGGTTATCTTGAACATGTTGTGACAGATAATAATAATAATAATAATAGTAATAATAATAATAATAATAAAGACTTTATTTAGAGAACTCAATTAGTTACAGAACTAATCTACCTTGAGGCCTTCTATCTGTTATGTACAATATATACAGTATATACAACATGATGTGAAGAATCAGGCTTGACACCAAATAATTAAGTGATTTAAAAAGTCCAAGTATCAAGCCTGGAACACATGCACAGGCATCTGTGAATACATAACATAAACATATATAAAATATAAAATACTATCCTGCATTGAGAAATTCAACTGTGAAAAAATGATGAAATGGCTGTCCCCTTTGTTGCCTTTGGTCTGATTAGATCTGGGATCTCACAGAGAGTAAACAAACCTACAAAGTGAGGATTAGGTATCCTTGACTTGTTCATAGTTTTCCAGGAACTCTTTCTTTGAATCCAGTGGTCTCAGAGAAGGATTACCCAAGACTCTTCAGAAACTCTCTGGGTTAGTGGACGCCACCTCCCACGGGAGGTTATAAACAAGAGGAGAGTGAGTTACATTCACATGAGAGGGAGGAGCAGCACTGTCCGCATTCCCTGAGGGCAGTCAGTCACTCCCTGTTGAGAGGGAAGAGTTGTGCCCTCCCATTGGGGAGGAGTAGCACCATCTCACATCCAGAAGGGTAGAGCACCTTCTACTGACCCACAGCTTGGTAAGGGCTGATAGGACTCACATCCGTAAAGGGGGAGCAGCACACTTTCAGTCCCTGGGGCCTTTTTCAGTGATGGAATGGAAGCCCCCTGGTAAGGAAAGGACACAGATCTAAGTCTGTCCTGTCTTGTGAACAGTTTTCTACAGATCTGAGTCGCCTGAGGCATCCTTGCCTGCAACCACATTGTCAGCAAGTCTTTTTCTCTCTCTGATGGGGAAATTGAACTCCTCAGCAGACCTGCTTCTCCATGGCAGACCACACTTGCATCCTCTCCAGTTTATCCTTTTAGCTGCATGGAAACCACACAGGGACCCCATATAGTGGGAATTTTTTTTATTGACCTAGATACCATATAATGGAAATACTTAACCTTCATTATTCAAACCTAGATGCTGTATAGTGGAAATATTGAACCTTGTTTAAACCTTGATTATTCAGACCAAGATGCCATATACATGTTGTAGAAATTTTTGGACTTCATTATTCAAAACAATATACCATATATATGTTTAGTGGCAATTTTTAGCCATGGTTATTCAAACCTGGGTACAACATAATGGGAATTTTTAGGAATGGAGAAATTTGGGGGATTTAGTATTCTCAGTGATGCGCTGAAAATCTCATGAAAATTTACAACCTTTAAGATGAAATCCCAATTTTTATAAAAAAAATAAGCTCCAAATGTTAACTTGGTAAAGCGTATTTGCCATGCATTAATGTTAATTTTGTTCCATCTAAACCAACACCATGTCCTCAAGACTTTTCTAATATATGCAAATATAGGCTTTATTGTACTGACTCTGAATGATCTGGACAATTAGCATGTGTCTCCTCTGCATTTCCTGTGGATTTTGAGGGTATTTAAGGTTTTATCTTTTTAATATATTTCAGTTAACTCCATTTTGGTGCATATTGCTGTTTAATGTCTTTACACAGACCTGGTTCATCCAGATTATTTGGTATATTTGAACAATATGTATAAATCCTGAAAATGTTTAGATTTGGTATGAGCAAGACCAGTGATTTGTTTTCCACCACATTTTATCATTTTCTGACATACATGGCCATTGCAAAAGGATAATTATTCAGCAACAAATTGATTGGTAGATAGTCTGCCCAGTAGAAATTATGGGTTTGGGGCAGCATACAACTGGTCTTTTACAATTTCATAAATGATCTGCTAGTGAAAATAGGCAACTGTATTTCATCTACTTACCCCAACACGGATGACACTGCTCCATCAGATTTCAAACAGCTAAAATCAGACCTAGTGGTCTTCCTTCCTAAAGCCTTAGATTCTGATGTAAGGAAAATGCCATGAAAGTAAACACAGACAAGACTAAAGTATTAATGATTACTACCCAACAAAAAATAGCAAAAATTAGAAAACAACAATTTGAATCTTAAGTTGAATAAAAATTTTCTACAAATGGTTATTCAAGACAAAGTCCTTGGGGTCATGATTGACAACAGTTTGCAATAGAATGAATATATTCAAGTCATATGTCATTAAGTCCATTAATGTCTGTGGTTATTAAGCAAGATAAAGTCATATCTGTCAACTAAACATAGGTTAATATATTATAAAAGCTACATACAACCATACCTAAGATTTCAGTAATAGGTAATACATTATAAAAGCTACATACAACCATACCTAAGACTTCAGTAATATTATTTGAGGAAACTATTATAGGGCTAAAATTTATTTAGTTCAGGTCCTATGGTATTTTTATAAGTTTTAGAAGAGAAGATATATTTGTGTTTAGATTTTGTAAATTCTCTCCATAATTTAATAATAATATGTCTGTGATAGAGGAGTAGCTCAATAGTCACTGTTAAATTTAGAGGCTGTGATCCTGGGTGAATTCCATATTATCAGCAGCTGCTCCAAGGCAGTGGTGTCAAGTTACAGTTCTAGTTGAGAAATTTAAACAAAAGAAGGCAGTAGGACAGTTGGATTGTGTTTGTAAAGCTAATTAAAATCAATTATAGCAAGTTTGCCTTAATACTTAAACACTAAACTTAGTGACCAGTTGTAGGGAAATTTGAATCTCTTTTAGCAGGTATAAAGTGCTTAAAATAGAGTTGGGTAGTTATAGTTTAATTTTGAATTAATTGGCTCATAATGATAACGTTTACAAGTAATTTCCTACTTAATATGATATTTTTGAAAATTCTAAAATACAGTATCAGTGGGAAAAGAGTCTGTATGGAGAGTAGATATATGACTTTATTTTGGATTACATAGTTTAGTTTTTGTGCATTTTGATATGTAGATTAGAGTTAGATAAAGGGTCTGCATCTAACACAATCAGACCAGAAGTTTAGTTTAGGAAAGGTCTTCAGGGAATACTCTCTGTGAAGTCCATTAGGATTGTTTTTAAGCCAGGTCAAACATAGTGCAAGGGATTATACAAACACACAAGTACGCCAAGTACACAAAATTCCAACTTATTAAATTATTCAAAATTCACAACTCCAAACACTAGAATAATTGCACAGGTGGCTTACACATCACTGGTATAGGGCTATCCGCTAGAAAAATCTGGACACAATTTGACCAAACTGTCCTGTCGGGGTGCGCGGAAGCGGGTTTGCTGGTGCTCTGGGGGTTGTCGCTGGGACCTTGTGGTGGTGCTCTGTTCTGCCCTTTCCTGGGATCCTTTCCGCCTTGCCTTACTGCCAGACTCAAGATAGGAGGCTGTGATGGCACATGCTCATACCTCCAATAGACTGAAAGCCCAGCCCGGGGCAAAAGGCCCACCCTGGGGCTATAACCAGTCGCGAAAGCACTCGAATGCAATAGGCGACTTTAATCCATAAAACAACAACAACAACAACAACAACAACAACAGTGCAAGGGGGTCAGCATGAAGAACTAGAGGTATCAGAGTTCCATTAAATGTAGTAAAGAAAAACCCTCTTGCTTGTGACTAATTCCCCATATAGCGCAGTTACATCAAATAGGTGCTACAACAAAACACTTCTGGCAAGAATATTTGCAAGTTGTTCTGCTTTCAGAAAAGCGCTTGCAGTCTCATCCTAGACAACGCTGAAAGAGTCCCAAATGCAATTAATAATATTAAAGTGTTAACAGTAAGTGAACAAATATTTTTGAGAAAGGCTAGACTTGCGCACAAACTTTCAAGCAATAAGGCCTCATTGTATCTCAAGGAATAATCTCATGCTAGAAAACAAGGCAATGCTCCCAATTTAAGATCAGTTTCAGCAAAGCATCATTCTGTTGCAAAAACAAATTCAGATCTCTTTAAGATAAGTTTTTGATATTCTGGGCCACTAATTTTAAACAGAATCCCAAAGAAAATTATAGAAAGTACAAATTATAAATGCATTTAATTATAACTTAACTCAGTGGATAAATAGAGGAACCTGTTTGATTTGGGTTTACAATTTAAAGCATAAATTCTGTCCTTGGTTGCCTCACTATTTTTGTGTGGTATATATTCAGTGTACCTAGCTGGAGCAAAATTTTCCAATTAGGATGTCAATATATGCATGAAACGTGTGTGTGTGTGTGTGTGTGTCCCCCAGCTATGTACTCTTTGTGAATATGCATATAATAGTGGGCTGTTCCATGCAGCTAATTGTCTCACCTTCTTTAAATAAAGTCAGTAGTAGTACCGGTATTGTTATTATCAGTTCAGGAATGTGGACTAACTTTTGAAATCTTGGGGAGTGTAGTCCGTCTGCTATCAATCCAGTGAACTGTCTTTTTCAAACACTCACTGTATGCTAGTTATCGATCATAGAATTGATCACCTGTTGAAGTACCGTGCAAACTGCCAACACATGCACGGAGTCCAAGCATCAATGAAATGAGGCTTTTACAGTTAGTTGGCTGTTCTTGAATTTCTTTGCCATGGCCAGTCATGTCAGAAAAATTCATCATTGTCAACAGTACATGCCTTATATTAACTTGTGTTTGTTCCAGAATTTATAAATGCTGAGCCTTGCAGTTATAAATCTCTGCTGTTAATTGGTGTTGACAGTCATTGTTTTGATCAAAGACAGCTAAGAATAATATCATTATTGTAATTATCAGCCATGATCCTATGTTTCATCTCCTTAAACGATACACCAAAGAATCAGTGTGGATTAGTCAATTCAAGGGAATCTTGAAACAAAGCAAAAAATCCGTCCTTGTTGACAGTATTATATGAAGTGGATAAATGGCACAGTTTTATTTAATGTCTGTGACTAATTTACCAGCTCTTCACTTGACACACAAGTGAACTTACAAATGAATAAGAATTTTTTTTTAAAAAAAAGAAGAAACACAGCTAATAGGTAATGTTTAACTTAGAATAAAAAAATAATGAGAAACTTATAATCTTGATTATATACTGCTAATTGTTTGTAATATTGAACCTTCCTAAGTTTGTCTTTTTTACTTCATGGGTAGTACAGGATCTTGACATATTGATAAAACTTGTAATGTTGATTAGGCAAAAAAACCCACATGTTTTCAGTCAGCCAGACAGCCCTACTTTTCATTGCCGACCCTAGCACTTTTTTCCCCCAGGGTAAAAATATAAGAAGTAAAAATTAAATATTTTTTTTTAAATTCACAAAATTGATATGTGTATCTAATTGAGCCAGTTTAGCCCAGTACTTTATGTACTTAGTACATTATATATACTAATATATATACTAATCATTCACATATATATAATGTTTTGAAAATCACAATGTACCCTAATTTTAAAACCAGTGCTGTAGGAAACACACATATATTTTGGGCCTTATATAGTGCTAATTGTTTGTTTTATGGGTAGCACATCATCATAGATGTCAATTTCATAACTGTGGCAAATTTTTAGGTTTGTTAAAGGAATAATGTGTTTTTAGAGAGGAACAAAAATAATTATTTTGTGACACCAGAAACCATTAAGAAAATATGGTTACTATTGCATTATGAATCTGTCTGCCTGTGAATAAACATTTTCATTTCCAGAGCAAAACTCTCAAATGAATTCTAGGTATTTCAACCAAACTTGAGGTAGTTGGGGTCCATATTAATGAACTGCATTGTGTACTGAACCATGGTATAACAAGAATTATAGAAATTAGTTGATGAGCTTATGCGTATATGGGGTAGGGTTGGAGGGTGGACAAACCAAATGCAAATCAGTCATATATGGTAATAAGTTTACTTTGGGTAATTGTAATATTATTCTTTTCACTTCATGGTATTTGTATATTTAATTTTGACCAAAAACATTTTTTATAAAAGGAAATAAAGTTATAACACTAAGATTGTTTTCTTTCAGATTCATGTTATACATTTTGTAAGTCATTTCTGATACATTTATTTTCATGTACATCTTTATGTCAATAGATGTTAGAACAAATTTTTTTTTTTTTTTTGTTTTTTTTGTTTTTCTTTTAAATTTTTGTATGTTTTTGGTAATGGGGTCCATAATAATATCTCATTTTATCCAGAAATACATTATAATGAAGGGTGTTCTATAACAATGGAGAACTGCATATATGTCATTATGTATAATGAACGGCATTCTATAAGAAGGGAGAACTACATATATGTCATTATAATGAAGTGTGTTTCTATAACAAGGGAGAACCGTATACATTCATTATAATGAAGGGTGCTTCTATGGCAAGGGAAAACCACATACATGTAATTATACTGAAGGTTGTTTCCATAACAAGGGAGAATTGTATTGCATGTTGTTATAATGAAAGGTGTTTCTATAACAAGAGAGAACTGTATACAGATCATCATAATGAAGACTGTTTTGGTTACAAGGAGAACTATACATGTCATTATAATGAAGAATATTTCTATAACAAGGGAGACCAGTATACATGTCATAATGGTGCTTCTATGATGAGGGAGATCTACATCATTATAATGAAGGGAATTTTTATAGCTAGGGAGGACTGCATACACTCTATTTGCCATTATAATGAAGGGTGTTTCTGTAATGAGAAAAACTATATAGATGTCAAGCAAGTTGCATACATGCACCTTTTTGATACTTAGAATTTTCTGCATTCAGTATTTTTAATGTTTCCATGGAAACAAAGCATTGCATAATTAGTTTGTATAATGAGAGTGTTGGACCATAGGGTAGTATATCTTCAGTTAAGTGGAGAATGTGAGATCTTATATACAGATGACTGCTCTTAATTAAGTTAAAGGTTCTTTCTTCTGACAGTAACCCCCCCAACCCTTTTTGAGTTATAATAGTCCACTTTTCACCTAAGAATATTTCTGTTTTTAATGGAACTAACCAACCTTCTCAAGATCCAAAAACCCAGTAGTCTTCAATCTGCAGCATCTAATGTACTTGTATGAGTGTTCATTTCATTGACATTCTATGGGTTTTAAAACAAAGCAAACAGAAGCTGACAACAAAGAATGTATTACAAGGTATCAATTGATGCAAGGGAGGTAATTCTTTTAATACTGTTGTTAATCACAGCAAATTGAAGAATGTAATGACATACATTCACTAACATATATGTACCTGCTTTCTTTTTTAAGGTCTGATACCAAAAGTCAGGTAGATCACTAAAACCAAGGGTCATTTAGGTACAACTAACTTTAACAATGATGTCAAGGTTGGAATAATATTATGTTCAATTCAACACTTATAAAGTAAACAGTCCTTGTTTCCAGCTTATTATGGGTGTTTTTCATGATTTTTATGGAATTTATAATATTAAGCATTTGAGTATGATAAAGAATATTGGCATTCATTAACACTCCCTTTGGGTATAGCTACAACCTTGTTGCAATTTGCATTGGCATTCATTAACACTTCCTTTAGGTATAGCTACAACCTTGTTGCAATTTGCATTGGCATTCATTAACACTCCCTTTAGGTATAGCTACAACCTTGCTGCAGTTTGCATCTTCATTCATTAACACTTCCTTTAGGTATAGCTACAACCTTGCTGCAGTTCGCATTGGCATTCATTAACACTCCCTTTAGGTATAGCTACAACCTTGTTGCAATTCGCATAATTCAACTTGTTTATCAGGAATGTCAGTTCCCCTTCCTTATTTTTATTCTCCCTATATATTGCATCATGATTGTACATCTGTCCATTTCAAGAAACTTGTTTGCATGGTTGAGCAAAAATCACACGAGGCACTCAAATGAAAAATGGTATACACATTGCATAAATATGCAGATAATCTGATTGGATTTTCATGTTAGTACAACTACTTTTCAAGTCTTCAGTCTTATGGACTTTTTGGAATTGCACCTTTGGTGAGCTCTGGGGTCAAACATGCTTACAAACACAAATCTAGTTGTTTTTGTTGAACTTGCCTTGAAAAAGTTTGGCATAGTGATCACTTTGGTCCATGTCCATTGACTGTTATCTTCATGTTGATCCACACATTAGAAAAACCTCAACAATAGAGTTTTTAGGCAATTCTTCTCTAGCTAAATAAAATGCAGGCTTGGCAAACATTGGCTCTCTTGTTGTTTTTCAGTTTTCCTAGCTGAAAATACTTTTTGCCTTTCATTTTATTTGCTTCTAACTCTAAACAAAACAAGAATGTAAGTTTCCCTGATTAGAACCAGGTTTTAAAGGTGATATCAAACCAAATAAATAGATTGAAAAGTTGACCTCAGAATGTGTTATTGTGTTATTTCAGTTCAGTTTAATTTTTTTTTTAATTGTGAGACAAACATTACAGTATTGTGATAATAAATCACTTGAAGGAGGGAGCAGTATGCCAAAGTGTTGCAGCTTAATTGACAATTTTTTTGCAATTTTTTTGGGAGGGGCACACTGGCAGTTTGGGATGGGAAAATGTTCCCTGGGCTCGCTGAAGGTGTTTCATTGTTGCATATAGATTGGTTGCTGTGTACATTAGTATAGAGGTTTGCCATTTTACAAAATTTGTAAAGAAAACAAACTTTACTGATTGTAACAAATGCAAACTTCACATGATGTTAACTTTTATTGCTTTTAGTGCATGATTAGATATTTCTAATACTGTTTTTATTACATCACCAGTTTATTACAGGTCTATGATGGAAACATCTCATATCTGTAGATTGAGTAATCCGTAACTTATCTTGTGAATTTAGTCCTACCATACTAATGTTGTTGTAAGTGTACATTTTTACTTATAAAAATCAGAAAATCTTGTTGAAGCCTGTATTTGCTAGCCGTGTCATTCTTCTTCTTCGTTCCAGATCAGAATGAAATGCATTGGATTCATGACACTTTAACATTAAAGATTATACTTTCCCAAAAATGGATATTATTTATTAAATAGCACAAAATTTGGAAGAAAATGTTTGCTTGACATCATATGCAAATTCTGGGCAAGTTAAAAAAAATTGTACTTGCTCTGTAATAACTTTATCTTGTGCCAGGCAGTTAAAGAATCGTTTGATTTTTTTCCAGCTCTGTCTTCTAGGGCATTTGTAGTAAGGCTTGTTTGCACAGTGCCTTTTATAGCACCATGTTATGAATCCTTCCCTTAAATGGCATTCTTGAAATGAATAATCTTGATAAAAAGGAAAAGTATAACTGACATATCTTCATTCATTTCTTTTAAAGGCAAATTACATGCAGTTCCCTTTAATAGAGTATTTATTTACGATAATAATCTTCTTACAAACAAGACACGTTTTCAATCTAAGTAATATCGGAAAGCATTGAAGTAATGTTTTTATTAACTGGCAAATTTTGAGGCTGAGATAACCATATGAACTCCTTTGCATTTCATATGGGCAGGACTATCAGCCTGGACTCCTTAGCATTTCATATGGGCAGGACTATCAGCCTGGAAAAGCAGTGGTACAAAACACACCAAATCATTACAGGCTTGTCACTGTGAGTTGGTTGTGGGGAAGGATATCAAGAGCAGCCTTATTATAAAGAGGGGACAAGAGAGTACATTGAAAATATTTTTGGGGTGAGGTGAAAAGACATAAAATTGTATACTAATACCTTAAAAAATAAAATTCATGGTGTCTTGTACTGTATATATTCGTTTACAAATCAAATCCAACTTCAAACTGCACAGATCGAAGATCTTCCAGCATATTATGTACCAGCATACCTGGGTCTCTGCAGTGTCCTTGGTGTAATCAGTAAAAGACAATGTAGACCCTGATGTGCTGGTGTTTTATGATTGATTTAATGAGCCCTTTTCACTTATCTTATAATACTAGAAGATAATAACTTGTAAACAATATTGTGTCAACAGTCCATGTGGATCTTGATAAAGTGACAGGTTTTTGAAATCATTCCAAACATAACAAGAGAGGAATTATGAAAACAGGATCCAAATAGACAAATATGTTTGTTGTTTTCAGACAGACATCTGAATTTCAGTAGATTGTTCAGGGCTCAGCTAAAAGTGTGAACATTTTAAGATATCTGTGCCTGAATTTTCTCTTCCTCAACCTGAAAGTATGCTTTTCACTGCCTGCATAAATAGTGAATTCAATTTTATACATAGTGTACAGATTGGAGTTGTTTTTAGCTCTATTATTCATAAACCAGAAGAACCGATGGGATGGCCTGTTGTCCATCTGTCCTTTAGTACAAGTTTGTCATCACTGTACACGTACTTCTCCAAAACTACCTGTTGGATTACCATGTAATATTTACATGTACACATTCATGCTAAGGACTAGCTGGCCCCAAATGAAAATGGTGCTAATCTGACATCCAGTATACTCACATTAGTGGCCATTTTGAAAATATTTTTATCACTGCTTACCTGAAACAGAAAGTCATATTGACATGGAGTTTTCACCAGAAGACTTTATGGTATCTAGTTGGTCCTAATTGAAAGGATAATTTAGTTTGACATCCAGTATGACTTTATTTAAAGCAGTTGACATTTTCAACCAACCTTCCTTGTGGCCCTCTATTATTTAGATATTTACATAAATCTTACAGTCACAGACAATAAAAAGAAAGTCAGATACAACTCGTAATTGTTTCTATAAGAAAGAAAAAGATAAACAAGTTTCTGCAACAACGTTATGAGAATTTATAATTTAGTAGCAATGTATTTGTCAAATGAAACATGTTCAATTTTTCATCCATTGAATTTGCTTATTATTAGATACATGTATATTTTCACTTTCTCTGATTTTCTTTCAGATACATTTCCAAATTAGTGTCACAGACTATTTAAAATTCTACCGTGATCTTTATTTGGTTTTGAAATTGAAAGATGCTTAGCTGAAATTTATCTTAAATTGGGAGTGATCCTTAATTTTCTAGTGTGAAATATTTCCTTGAGATATAATGGTGATATATTGTTTGAAACACTGTGCATAAAACACTTACTGTTGACATTTTATTATCATTCTTGCAACCACTTGATTAATGTAACCACAGGCAGAAGGTGATAGTATGTATGCTGACTTATTTTTGCTTTTTTGTTTAACTGTATCTTTATTTTTGCGAGAAATAATGTTTGCATTGTTTTCTGACTGTTATTACATAAAAATACAAGACAACCTGTTTATCACAAACCTGGCTGATATCCAGTAATCCTGAATTTCATAGTATCTGTTGTGTGTGTGTGTGTGTGTGTATGTATGTGTGTGTGTATATATATATATATATATATATATATATATATATATATATATATATATATATATATATATATTCTCCCTCGTTTTGAAATATAATAAGGTTATCATCAATTTGTGAATTTTTATAATGATCATAAGACCTGATTCTAAATAGTTTGATTTGCATTATTCCTGATAACTAATAATTCCACTCCTGATACCAATGAATTTTAGTAGGGATGTCTGGACAGACTAGTACTGAGTAATACTCAGCTGTAAAAACTCTTTTCACATTTGTACTCATGCATGGTAGTCTATGGTAGTGTGCTTTATAAATGTAGTAAACACAGGACATTGCTCCTACACTGACTCAGTGTTTACATGTGTATCCTTGAACCCAGGTCAGATTTTTAGCAGAAATAATAATGGACTATCAGAATGCAGAATAATTAATTTCTTCTGAGATCATGAGACTAATAATCATAAATTTGGATTCAGGAACTCTGAGCAAAGGTCACACAAACCTTGTAGACTTCATCTACCTGTTGCCAGTTGGCAGAAGGAACTAATTAAGTACTAGGAAGAAAAAAATTCTTTGCTAATTAAGTTTCTTTCCTGCACACAGAGCTAGCAAAGATCAGCTCAACTTGCCAGCAACTGGCCATGCAGAACATGTGTATATAGGCAAATCACTTTATGCTCTATATAAAGCAGACCATAATGCATACAGAACTATATTAGGTCAGCATGGTTGTGTATCATTATAGGTGTCCTTATCTGATAAAAAGTGTATGTGTATTCAGGGCAGAACTTTGAAGCATACATTGCAGATCTTACCACCACAAGCAGTAGGAAACTACACCAAGGAAGAGTAGTTTATTATTGATCAGTCATTAAACTCTGAAGATTGCTTTTGGGCTATTGGACCAAGGAGATATACTCAAACTGGTATTCATGGAGTTGTAAAATGGCAGCAAGTAAATCCCCTTGATTGCTATTTTGAGAGGTTTCAGTGCATTGCTGTAAATTGCCCCCTTTTTAGCCTATCTCGTAAGTTAGGTATTCTAAGTTACTATTTGGATATACTTGTGTAGATTGATAGGGATTACAAGACTCTGTTCTGAGAGACCAAATTTGGTGACATCAGTGGGATATATTTGGTAAGATAATTGGGATTTTTACCTACAATTATCAAAAGATCGGGAGTTACTACAGTAATGTCAGATCAACCAAAGAAGTGGCGGACAAGAGGAGGATCATATCGTGAACCAAGGGAGCTGAAAGAAAAGATTAGGGTAAAGTTTTGTCTTTGTATTTACTTTACTTTATGCAGGTAAATTGGGTCATTTACATATCAGGTCAACACAGTGGGGACTAATGACCATGCAGTAATATTTGAACACTTAATGTTTTTACCTGTTGGTGGCTGAAACACAACTACCTTTTCTGTATAGCAAGTCATTGTAATATGAACAACTACAACAAATAAATTAATAGGAAATTTCACATTTGTTTATTCGCTGAAAATTCTGATTTCAGACTTTCTGCATGTGAAAATCAGCATACATTTGTTTCAGATATTATATGAAAAAGGAATGTATTTGATATAAATGAAGCAAATTACAATGCAAACTACATGAGAGACAACCTATTTAGAATCTGATGTTATTGTCAGTGAAATATGATCTACCACTTAGCAGTTAGGGATATACTGGGGACTTGAAATTAAGTTTTAACTCACCTGGCTGTTAGGTCACATGAGCTTATAGTATGGCCCTGCATCCTCTCATATGTTGTTTGGCAACAATTTCCTGTAACCAGTGTGGAGATTGATCCAGTTGTGATCAGTCTTGAATATTGGCTCACAAGAGTTCCATAATGAACAAGATCCACTCAGACTGAAGAGGGTTAGAGCGTCTGCCTCGGGTGCAGGAGGTTGCAGGTTCGAACCCCCCACCAAGTGATACCAAAGACTTATAAAAATGGTACTTACTGCGTCCTTGCTAGGCACTCAGCATTAAGAGGTTAGTGTTACGACCAGTCGGCTTGGTGTCAGGGTAATGTGACTGATTGGGACATGATGCTATATGTCTTATTCATGATGCCCCAGTGAAAGACATCACTATAAACTGCCACAATACAGACATCTTAGTGATTTGACTGAAAAATTACTAAAGCTATGTTAAAAATCCAAATCACACACACACACAGCTTCATACCAAGTATGTGATAATGGGTTCATCAAACTTTGAATATAGGCTTATCAGTAGATTATCAGAACCGCAATAGTAAGCAAGAACAATGCATATTAATGACTAGATTATGAACACCTCAAACAAGTTTGAATGTATGCTTATATGTAGATTATCAACACCTCAAATGAGTTTGATAGTAAGCCAGGACAATACATAGTAATGAATTATAGATTATCAACACCTCAAATGAGTTTGATAGTAAGCCAGGACAATACATAGTAATGAATTATAGATTATCAACACCTCAAATGAGTTTGATAGTAAGCCAGGACAATACATAGTAATGAATTATAGATTATCAACACCTCAAATGAGTTTGATAGTAAGCCAGGACAATACATAGTAATGAATTATAGATTATCAACACCTCAAATGAGTTTGATAGTAAGCCAGGACAATACATAGTAATGAATTATAGATTATCAACACCTCAAATGAGTTTGATAGTAAGCCAGGACAATACATAGTAATGAATTATAGATTATCAACACCTCAAATGAGTTTGATAGTAAGCCAGGACAATACATAGTAATGAATTATAGATTATCAACACCTTGCATGAGCTTGATAGTAAGCAAGAACAGTGAATATTAATTGTTATATTATCAACACTTCAAACGAGATTGATAGTAAGCAATAACAGTGCATATTAAAAACATATTACATGAAGACCTCATACAAGTTGATAGTAGCAAGAACAGTGGTAATAAATGAGTATGTTATCAATTCTTCACACAAGTTTGATTGTAAGTAAGAACAGTGTGTACATTAAAACCTGATTTGAGAGACTACCAGTCTTGAGAGACCACTTCTTCATACACAGATTTATTGACCAGATAGCGTTATGACCTGTCTTGAGAGACCATTAAATTTGGGCAAAAGGGTGGTCTTTCAAGAGAGGTTATACCATATTAATGAGATAGCTTATCACTTTATTTTTCACAGTGGACAATTTTCCTGATGCATAGGATGGTGCTGTATCTGTAACTGCTTCATTTGTCTAACCAGTAATGGTTGATACTGTGATGTTGTTTAGTCATTTTCATATGAAGCAACTTTTCAATTGGTTTAACTTTTTGTTGATCAAGTTTTGATGGAATGTGGGTATAATTAGGGTCGATAAACTAAGGATGTAATTTTATTTCTTCTCAGTATCTCGAAATATCTTGATTAAAGTTTGATTTTTCTTGACCAAGAAAGAAACTATCTAGCTGTACTGAAAAGCAGCAAGTTCCTAAGTAAATGTTGAATAGCATAAATTTGATGGATTATAAACTGTTACCTTGTGTTGTTGCCAAAATCTGGATTCGATTGTCATTATTTACTACAGACTTTAACGTCATTGGTGTTTGTCATTTTTTCTTTCAACAATTCCTAGACCGTTCCAGTGGCCTAGTGGTTAGAGCGTCACCTCAGATGCGGGAGGTCGCAGGTTCAAACCCCAATCGAGTCATACCAAAGACATATAAAATGGTACTAACAGCTGCCTCACTAGGCGCTCAGCATTAAGAGATTAGTGTTAGGACTGGTCAACCTGGTGTCAGGATAATGTGACTGGGTGGGACATCATACTACATGTCTGCAGCATTATGCCCCAGTGCTAGACATCACTATAAACTGCCACACTGCAGACATCATAGCGATATGACTGAAATATTGTTAAAGCTATGTTAAAAATCCAAATCTCACACACACACACACCTAAACCAGCTTAACTGCTACTGCAAATTAGTACATCGGTGTATCTCGATTTGACTTGGAGATATCACAACTATATTCAACATGGTGCCTCATGTAGCCCATACCACATGTGAAGTGTTCAATATTATTCCAGGGGCAGAAATTGTTTGAAATCGATGGCTGTATCTGGTCAACCAGTTTTGAAAACATGGTTGCCCAGAAGATTTCTGGTTGCCCGGTAAATTGCTGCAGTTGCCTAGTAAATTGCAGTAATTAATTATTAAGAACCTTTGTCATATAGAGGGCTTGACAGTTTTAGAACTGCCTGGGAATGCTCACTGAACAACCAGACTGCAAAATCGGGTTGCTGGTAAATATTATGTGGTTGTCCACCAATGGAATCTTATTTAAAATGATTTATCAATAGTAAGGCAGATTTTGATGCAAATGTGTGATCAAGTATTAACTTCATTCCTCAATAAATAACACCAATAATTTATGATTTCATCAACCCGAGGATTTTAACATTTTTATTGTTCTCCTTATTTGCTCATCAAGCACAAAGGAACTAGAATATCAGTTTAGAAGAACCAGTTACAAAGAGCTAAAATATAATTCTTGTTGTCAAAAATATATATAATTCTTGCTGTCAAAAATATGTACAATTCTTAATTCTTGCTGTCAAAAATATGTACAATTCTTGCTGTCAAAAATATGTACAATTCTTGCTGTCAAAAATATGTACAATTCTTGCTGTCAAAAGTACATGTATATGTAATTCTCGCTGTCAAGAATATATATAATTTTTGTTGTCAAAAATATATATTATTCAGGATGTCAAAACAAAATAGATAAAATTTGGTGGTCTGAAATATTTCTGTCTGTCAATAATAGATATCATGTGCATAAATTATAATCTATCCTGTATATGTGACATTTTTCAAGTGCTATTGTCAGATCTTTATCTGTGTTATGCATAGAGATGGTATTAATTACCATACTATTAGTTTCAATATTTACTAGCCTTTTTGGCGGAATACGACTATCAAGTTTATGCCAGCTAAGTTTAATTGGTCTTCACAACAAAACATTTATTTTTTTATTTACTAAAATTTTCTTTTTTATATGATATATTTATCTGACTTCAGCTTGTGGAACTTTTCCCCACTTAAACTGCATATGAATGTATCATGCACATTACCAAATCAGTTTTTGTATGTTAAATTATCGATCTGTCATACTTTCCACTAGAGGTTTTGTAATGTATTCTGCTTTACCACTGTATTTTTTCCAGTGGTACATACCACAGTACATTTTCACTGTACTGGTATGCATGTTTTCATTATTCTTGACAAAATAGTTTGGTTTTTTTTTTACCAAATGTTATATCTATCACACAGTAATGGTAACAAATTCCATTTATGATCCTTTAATCACATCTTTGGGACCTGTCACATGTGCTAAGACAGTGGTCAAATGAATTGTGAAACAGATTCAGGACAACTTTCAGGAAAATTTCAGATTAAAAATACAAACAAAAACCCCCAAACAGAACACATCAAGTTATTAAGTAGAGTATGTGAATGTGTTAAGTATTCCAAATCATCTTATGATGTTCAAGAGTACATAATTTCTCAAGTTCACAAAATATTTTCTCATCTGTTGAGTGACTTTTATATTTGTTGTCCCTGTCTAATAAATATTTTGCACAGGTGTTAGCATCGCATGTGAACTTTCCATGCCTATTATATCAGTAGTTTAGCTTGAAAATTGTAGGCTTCAGTATCAACACTTTATATTTTTATCAGCAGACTTTCTAATGTCATTACATTATTAGCTATGGTGTAAACTCAATCATATCACTGTAATTGCAGTTTTTTGATTACAACTTGAACAACAGTTAACATACACAGAGCAAAATTCATCTACTGTAAGGTACTGACCATTTAATTATTGTGGGGAGGAGCCATGATTTTCTTTTGAGCTGAAATATTTTCTCTTTTTTATCTCAAGAAAATTAATTAAAATTAGTGTAAGCATTTCTCATTCAAATGTACTAGCATAGAATTATGAAACTGCAATTGCTTTTTGAAGTCATCCATAGAAAAGTACTGAGTTAAAGGTGATCTGCATGATGTGGAGAGATAATTACACAACTACAATATTAGCTTGTGCATTTGTACTTGGCTGTAATGTAATTATTTGAGTGAAGATATTTTCCTTGTTTCCTCTTTGGGTAGTTGTTCTTTTGAAATGACCTAATCAGTGTCAGAAAAAAAAATACCTGGTACGTTGAGCTAAATATTTGGCATCAGGGACAGACCCAGTAATATTATTGGGGAGGTGTTGTAAACAAGTAGTTGAGGGTCTGTGGGATGGAACCCCTGGGTTAAAGGAAGATCCTGCATTTTAAGTGTTTTACAGTTAACTATCTAACTGTAAAGAAAACACTTCCTTACATTATCCAACTGTGAAGGTCCAAGTGATAGGAAGTAATATTATGCATGATTGGCTCTGACAGGTATTAAATTAACACCTGAAGTAAGAAATTGGCAGATGCCATACAAATCTAGTTAGCAAAAGGCTATAACTGTGATACACTTGGTTGCCAAAGTCGAACATTGTGTTGTGGGTAATTGGATTTTACTACTCATGCATCTGGCCATATCTTAAAAATGAGTAGTAGATCTGATCAAAATATTTTCATTCACTGAGTGAATTCATTCAGTTTTCCTTTAATAAGGTGATCTTGCATTTAACTGGCAAAAGTTGCAGAGACTATTTTTCTGATATGAATTGATCGAACTTAGTAAATGGGCTTTAAACTCTTCGAGATATCAGATGATCATGGGTAAGACCCATGTATATTAATGAGGTGATCTTGTAACTGATTTACAGAGCTTGTCAGCACTAAAGCACTTAATTTCTGATTTTATATTTCTTGTAACCCTATTCTGATGTAACTGTGCTCCTCTTGGCATATTAGACAAGCAAGAGGGTTTTCTTTTACACATAAAATACATATCGAGCCTTCTAGTTCTACATGCTGACCCCCCCCCCCATTCCTCGGATGACCCTCTTATGTTCCTAGGACTACTCTGGTTGCCTAGGGGTTAAAGCGTCCGTCTCAGATGCGGGAGGTTGCAGGTTTGAACCCCGGCCAAGTCATACCAGAGACTTATAAAAATGGTACTAACAGCTGCCTCGCTAGGCACTCAGCATTAAGAGGTTAGTGTTAGGACTGGTCAGCCTGGTGTTAGGGCAATGTGACTGGGTGGGACATCGTACTACATGTCTTAGGCATGATGTTCCAGTACTAGACATCACTATAAACTGCCACACTGCAGACATTGTAGCGATATGACTGAAAAATTGTAAAGCTGTGTTAAAATTCCAAATCACACACTTACAATCCTAGGGGACCTCAGAGAAAGCATCCCTTAAAGACCTTTCTAGACTTGATGCTGAGATGTTTGTGTTAATTGCAGTCTTTTTTCTAACCCTTGCATACTAAAAAAGTGCACAAAAATCTAAATTCATTTACCAAGTTATAACCATATATCTGCTTTCTACTTACACTTCTTGGGAAGATTTAATGTGTACTAGAATTTCCAAAAGTTGTTATATTAAGCGGGAAATAGATTTTTCTACAGGATGGTAAATAAATGAAATCTCAATTGCTCATTGCATCTTTAGATTGCTTGTTACATCTCTAGATTTAGAGGCTATATTTCTCATCAAATTTTGATCAAACTTAGCATATAGGTTTATATGACCTGTATCTTTAATGTGTTTGTTTAGCAGGAAGAGACCGTGCATATTAATTATATTTTTATATTTGGTGTATATTTTACATTTTTTACCACAACCGCTATCTTTGACATACTTGTCCTGACACAGGCTCGGCCAATGTGGGTATGTGAGGAAGCTTCCCAGTAGCTTCCCATGGGTTGGTGGTTCTTCCCAAGTTTTTCCTTCAACGTGTATCGCCTACAACAACAACTTGTCCTGACATGAAATGAAAATTGGACATGTACCACATATACTCATTTGTGAGTCCATCTGCAAAATACATAGACCCTTGTCTGTCACCACATAATATTTCAGCAGATTAGGGTCTATATTGTTTGTTCCTCTGATTACTTCTAACAAGCTGCATAGATCCAGGTTTACTGGTGCATTATGCAAAGGCAGATCTGGGTCTGCACAATGTGCATTTGAATGCAAGTTACAAGCAAATATATACAGTATTTACCATACTCTTCAAGATGAATGTGGGTGAGGTGTATGACTGTCAAATCTGTTTGCTTCTGCTTTCTGCTGGCTTGAAAACAGAACTTGATAAATTTTAATCACAGAACAAATTTCTCTAAAGTTTTTAAATGTTCATTAGACGTTATCATTTCAAAGAGTAAGTTTGAAATTTACAAAATGTAAAGAAAATAAAAAAACAATTTTTTATTTCAACTCGGGGACACTGGTGTGACCTAATGGTACAGGGTACTTGCCATTACAGATCACTGACCTGTTCATGTGGGTTTGAGTCTCAGTTTGGCCATTGTGGGTATGTGAGAACGCTTACCATTAGTTTCTCATGGTTGGTGGTTCTTCCCTGGGTTTTCCTGGATTTTTTTCCCCCTGAAAATGGCATTAAATCCACAAAACCACGAACCACAAAAATGTTTGACTAAAGACCCCATTTCTTTGTGGAAGTTTTAGGCACTGACTGGTTACCTGGTGATATTAGACAGCCAGTTTAACAGCAAGCAGGCAGTCAGGGAGAGAGAGAGGGACAGAGAGAGAGAGATTCTGTCCATCATAATGGTTGGTGCCCAACTAATACTCATCTGCAATCATCTGCAAATAGTCCTGCAAAAGAAAAGGGGAGAAAATATGACTCCTGCTTAACATTACATGCTAAATGATGTCTTTGCTAAACAGTCCACTCTGAGGGTCAGAATTAGTTTAATGTCATTTTCATACACATTTGATTGTACAAAAATTTATACCATGTGTATTAGCCTGGAGAGGGATTTAGTTCAGTGGTAGTGTAGTAGCAAACAATACCACATATTTCAGCAACAACCCACATTATCTTGGGACAGTCATCCTTCTGTAAACACTTCCAGACTATGAACTGTAGGGTCCACACCAATGATAGCATTAATTTAACCCTTCTTCAAGAATCAACCTGAAAAGCAAATCTCCCCCAATGTATGTAAACTTTATTTTAAAAATCCCCTAAAGAAATTTCTAGCAATTCCAAAAGACAGAGCAGTGTAGGGAAAGATATAAGCTTACAATCTACAATAGAAAGCGGACTATTCAGAAAAAAATTGGTTATTAAAATTTGCATCCAATAACCTTTGGATGTTGAATTCATGTCAAATGACTGACCTGGTGTAATTTTTATACTGTCATAAGATTTTATAAAAAATGAAGTTCCTGACCTTCCTTGTCAAGTTCATTTCATCAGTAATGCTTCCTCATAAAGCTCTATTTAACTTTAATTGACAGTTGTTTAATTTACTTTTGGCAACTGATACATAAATGTCAATCATTCTCCGCAATAGGAGACAGGTATGCAGGTAATATGAAATTGTGTGGGAAACATGGCACGTTTCTTTCTTCTTTATTGTCAGTTAATTTGTTATGCTGATGTCAACTTTTTTAAATGTTGCAAAGAAAGAAGCAAAAACCCCTTGAAACTACTCCATCATTTTACATCATAGTTTCTCATTAAAATGTATCCTAATAACAAAATATGTATGTATATATGTATTTATATGGTTTAAGGACACATCAGCACAATCCTGGCTATTAATGTTGAGTACCTTACGTACTCGCTTATAAGATGGGTCCAACTGCAAACTGTGCAGATCCAGATCTATCGCATTATGCGCCAACAGATCTGGGTCTGTTCAGTTTGTTTGGAATAATCAGTAGAACAAACAACAGAGACATGATCTTCAGACATGTTATGCTAAGGTAGATCTGGATCTTTGTTGTTTGTGGTTTGACACGACTTATAAGCAAGTACATATGGGAAGTTTAGATATCCCAAAAGGTTAAATAACAAAATGACTGTAAAAAAGTAAAAATTTTTAATGTAAACCATTCAAGAAGTTCAAGACCTCAGTATAAGTTGAGTTGTGATATCACAGCCATTTCTGAGACATAAAATTGTTTATCTTAAAATGTAAACATTTTTTGTCATGATATTCAGTAAAATAAATGACCAGTAAAACTAAATTTGTAACGGTAAAGTTCTTATTCTGATGCCAGTTGGCTGTTTGATTTGGATATTCAGATATGCTCCATCACTTAAGAATTTCATGGGGTTTTTTTTGTAGTTTATTGTGATATAAACTGTCAGTTGTCAAATCACGAAGAAATAACACCCAAAGGTTTCTGCTCTGATAAACTCCAAAAAATATCAATAAACTCTTATAATTTCAGTTTCTCCTAATTTTATTCATTGATTGTTTGCTTGTAAATCAGTGTTGAGTATGTTTTTTAAATCTTCATTAAGTGTATGAAAGCTAGTTTTGGGTATGTAGCTATTTATTGAACAGGAGATTATCCTGCATGATCATAATAACTGTCACCATCACATTTTTTCCAAATTTGAAATGAATTCATTCAAAAACAGAGAATGGTTTTTTCTCAGAAATATTAAAATTTGCTGTTTTAGTCTTTTAAATTCATTTTTTTGTTTTGTTTTTGTGATGCATACGTTTTGTCTATCTTCTCTTGCAGTGTTTATATTTTGCTTTGCAAGTGACTATGGTATTTTTAGAAACAAAGTTCTCAGTTTATACAGAAATAAGTACAGCTCTTCCTGATGACATGGTAACATGAGAGTGGAAATCTTACTTTACCTATAATTGGGACCCTGGGTGACCAAGTGGCCTCAAGTACTTGCCTTTTCCGATCATGGCCATCTCATCTGTCTGCATGGGTTCGAGTCTCAGTCTCAGCTAATGTGGATATGCGAGAAAGCTGCCAGTAACTTCCTGTGGGTTGGTGGTTCTTATTGTGATTTTCCCAGTTTTTCCTCTATCAGTTCTTCTGGTTGCCATGTATAGCCTATCATGTGCCGAAAAATGTTACTGTAAATCCAGCTAATGCCGTTGGTTATTCTTATTCATCTTTAAGAATGGAAGATTGATTCCATATAGTAACTTGAAATTTTATATATATTGGAATTTTTTTGTATACCTGTCGGAATATAGGGAATGGATTAACTTTACAAACTTCAGAACATCCAACCCATTATTGGAGCATGGCATCAGTCACGTAGATCGACAGAAGAGATTAGATGGTTTGTGCTGAAATGTAGAGAACATGTACCTGATGTGTATATACCACCTGAATGGTAAACCTTGACCAGAGTACACAGACTGCCGGTGTCCACTGACAGTAGAACATGTTCTTGTCCAGTGTTTTGGCTTGTACCTAGTGAGACAAACATTTTTTCTGTGACCTGGAGTAAGTAGCTTTATGATTATGTACCACCAGAATTTAGGCTTCTTGAGTGAATACAGTATATATACAACATTGTAACTGTATATTACCTTTGTTTCTTATTTCATATAACTTTGATAGAATATTATCAAAATAACCATGTATCTATATTGTACTACATCCCTACGTCCTGTTTCTGTTCAAGGTTTAACATCCTAAAAGTTTTCTTGTTGCAGTTCTTTATCTTTGCATTTTTTTGACTTACAATTTAATTGGTACCATATTGCCAGTATTGTACTGATGTACACACACACACACACACACACACACACACACACACACACACACACCACACATGAAACTTCATACTATGTTACTCCCTAGATAATGGGTGTCATCCAATTTTGTGTCTACCCCTGGGGTATCTGGGAGGGGTGTCAAAGGTCAGATGTATAAAGACTTTAATGTATTGTGGCCTTTTCCTTTGAACATTTTCTGATCAAAACCTTGTATATTGGTCACTGTCTGGCTGTTGTAGGTGAGTACCAGAAAGGCAGGTATGAAGAGGTTAGTTTGGGGTGGGGTTATTGGAATATGCAGTTTAAGGTATGGGAATTTGAAATTGTGAGCCATTGCATTTGATCTAGATATTATCCTTACCCCTAGATCTAATATGGGGGATAGAGCTATTACTGTGCTTGTTGTAAACATGTATGTTGTTTAAAACTCTGAAATCATTCAAGACACTTAAACCAAACTTTTATGTATGTCAAGCAAGTTGCATTGAAATACCCTTTGAATTTTCTGCACTGATCATTTTTGTGTGAAGTGTAGAAATTAATAGCATAAAACGGGGGTGTTTGGCCATAAATAAGTAGTATAAAACTGAGCCATAATAAGCAGTGTAAACTGAGGGTGTTTGTTATAATAAGCAGTGAAAATTGATGGTGTTTAGCCATAATAATCAATGTAAACTGAGGGTGTTTAGGAATAATAAGCAGTGTAAACTGAGGGTGTTTAGTCATAATAAGCAGTGTAAATTGAGGGTGTTTGGCCGTAATAGATGGTGTAAACTGGAGATGTTTGGCCATAAGTAGTGTAAACGGGGGGTGTCTGGCCAGAATATTTAAATAGTATTGGTAGATAAATTGAAGGTGATTGGGCAAAGGTATTTGCTTGGTAATATTAAAATTCAGAGTGCTTGACCATAGGGTAATTGCCAAAAGGTACTTGCAGGGAAGGAGGGAAAGTGCACTTTCATGAAGAGTCTTATCATAAGTGGAAAATCCAGGAGACTATGTCATCTCTAGATGGCTTGTTTTTGTAGTCATGCCAAGTGCAAGAATTGTATGTGAAAAACATTATGTTGATCACTATATTTACACATGTATAATATTTATCCATCTAAGAACAATGTAGACCCTAATCTGTTGGCACATATGATGCCAGTTGGTCTGGATCTATAGACCTTGATCTGCTGCCTGGAACATTATATGATGTCATTTGATCCAGATTTGTATATCTGACTTTAAATCCTGATCAGCCAGAATATTATGTGATGCAAGTTGATCTGAATATGTAGATCCTGATCTGGTGTAAATCCTTATCTGCTAGAACATTCTGATGGCATTTGATATGGATCTGTAAATCATCCTCTGCTGGTACATTATATTATGCCAGCTGATCTGAATTTTAGACTCTGATCTACTGGTACATTATGTGGTGCTAGTTGATCTGGATCTGTAGACCCTGATCAGCAAGCACATTATATGGCAATTTATCTGTAGACCTTAATCTGATGGCACAGTATGTGAGTTTATCTGTAGACCTTCATCTGATGGCACAGTATGTAAAGACAGTTGATCTGGATTTGTAGACCTTGATCTGATGGCACAGTATGTGAGTTTATCTGTACACTTTGATCTGATGGCACAGTATGTGATGACAGTTGATCTGGATCTGTAGACCTTGATCTGCTGGCACAGTATGTGAGGACATTTGATCTGGATCTCTAGACCTTGATCTGATGGCACATTATTTGAGTTTATCTGTAGACCTTGATCTGATGGTACAGTATGTGATGACAGTTGATCTGGATCTGTAGACCTTGATCTGCTGGCACATTATTTGGGTTTATCTGTAGGCCCTGATCTACTGGCACAATGTGTGATGACATTTGATCTGGATCTATTGACTCTATCTGCTGGCACATTATGTGAGAACAGTTGAATTGATCTGTAGATCTTGATCAGGTGGCACATTATGTTGTGCCAGTTGGTCTGAATCTGTATACCTACATCTTTTGGCACATAATGTTTGTCTGAATCTGTATACCTACATCTGTTGGCACATAATGTTTGTCTGAATCTGTATACCTACATCTGTTGGCACATAATGTTTGTCTGAATCTGTATACTTACATCTGTTGGCACATAATGTTTGTCTGAATCTGTATACCTACATCTGTTGGCACATAATGTTTGTCTGTAATCTGTATACCTACATCTGTTGGCACATAATGTTTGAATCTGTATACCTACATCTGGTGGCACATAATGTTTGTCTGAATCTGTATACCCACATCTGGTGGCACATAATGGTCTGAATGTGTATCGACTCAGATCTGCTGGCAAATTATGTGATACAGTTGATTTGGATCTCTTCTGTTTTGTGTATTACAGTCCAGTAAAAGAAAGATGAATTGGATTTGGATGTATGCCTGCCTTGATTGAAAATGAAGAGATGCTGAACACAACAACTAAGTACTTGTATATAGCTGTATCAGTAGGTTTTAAAAATAATAAGCAGATTTAATATTGTCGTATAATTCTTGTAGTTTAATAGAAATCGACCTATCGCCACTTGTCAATCATGCTGATAAATTAACCAATCAGTGAGTGTAAATTAGACACACCTCCAGGCATGCTTACATCTGTCATTTTTCTTGACAAGCTGCTTTTGGCAATAATGAATTGATTATAATAAGTATTTAAAATGTTTGCAATGATATGTTGATTTCTCGATCTATAAGGGTGAAAAGAAGGTAGTGGGAGCCTTGTAATTATGACTGTCAATATTCAGATCATCTAACTGGAGGAATTAGATTTATTCCTTTCCCGAAACATAGACAAAACTTCTGTGGATGACAAATTTTTTTTTGGTCACGTGTCCAATCAGCTGAATATGGAAACAGTTGATGGCAATTACAACACGTTTGTTTGTGTAAAAATTTGTACAGAAGCATGTCCCGCTGATGGCTTTAAGGGGAAAAAAAAGAATTGAAATTTAAAAATATATGTAAAAATAAACGTTTCTGGAATATGGGTGGAAAACCCCTAACTTTCAGCTTTGATGTATATTATTTTTCTTGTATAAAAAGCACTGAACCCCAGACAGCAATATTTTTAAGTTTGAAAATTTACACTTTAATTTTGGCTTGTCACATAAATAATGATTTGTCGTCTCAATCGTTCAGACACTTGAGTGACTGTTTACTTTCTTATTGGGCTGAAGGAGAGGTGGGGATACAAAATGTAATAATAAAAAGAAATATATTTACAATCACTGTTCCAGTATAGGCTACCTGGCAATACTCCCCACCTGCGATACATGTCTACCAAACAGTATAAAATTCCCAAACCAAATAAGGAATTATTTAAAAAAAAGTTTCCAATACTCTGGAACTTTGGAATAGTATTCCAGTATAGATTAGAAATGCCCACTCTATTTCCTTATTCAAAACCCAATATATCCAATGGCTTCAGAGATGCAGCTAAAATAAATAAATTCGTTTGTATGGGGGCCTCAAGGTAGATTAGTTCTTAGCTAATTGTGTTACCCTCTTTAAATAAAGTCATTATTATTATTATTATTAATACAAAAGCAATGGTTTCAGATAATTATCGCCCGATATATTAAGTGTGCATTTACATGTTTACATTAACAGACATCATTGATCAAATTCCATATGATGAACATAGCAGAACATTGAAAATTATTATGTAGAACAGTATACTTCTAAACAGTAATTATTTACTAGTTATTAATTTTTAATTCATTTCCTTCCAAGGTAGTATGAACATAAGCCAGATACAATTTATAACGATAAGATTATATACTAAATACATTAGCATCCTTTGGAGCGAATTTCCTTGTACATGAATATGTTATCGAGCAGCTTTAAAATTGATTTTATTTATTTACTGAAATAACACACTTAGTTTATTATTATACAAATCTGAACTACAAATATGAATATTGTCTACCGTAGTATAATTTATGCAACTTCGAAATTTTACATTTCTAAGAATAATACAAATCATTTTCAGTTAACATATCACTTAAGCTGAAATATATTTCTTGACCAAATACAGCATGTATGTCGGAGGTTGGCAGGGCGTCATGTCACATGATTTGGTAGGCGAAGCGATGTATCATCTCGCGTAAGGTCAGTTGTTTTAAATAAATTTTTCAATTCACTGTCTTGTGACAGATTTTCCTGATTTTTGAAAGTAAAGTGCGAGATAGTTGAATAAATTTAGGGACATTTTATGCTTATTTTACAACAACTTAAATGTATGAGATTGGTAGCTTGTGTACCATACTGTTTCTAGCTGATGCCTGACTACATTATATTGGATTAAGTCAAAGCACCCATATTACTTATAGTGGGTTTTACTATTATTCTTGTTACAAGGAAACTAACATGTCCATCATCTGAAGAATGACATGACTAAATGAACAAATGGACATTTCTTTCAAAAAGGACTAGAGACTGGAAAAGTTTGGAAAATTTGTAATTTGGATAAGGCAGCAGCTGCTGCAGACTAAGCCAACTTGAAAATCAAATGTTAATGACATCACCAAGCTTTTGGCCCATCAGTGAAAGGATGATTCTAACTGAATGAACTCTTTTATTTCAAAAGATGGTGGATCTTATCTTCTACAGATAGCTGGAATATTCTCAAACAGGTCTTGACATGTTTGGTATCACTTTTAAAAAGGTCTTAATCGTTTTTTTTATTGATCTGTAACATCAAGAAGATTGTTTTTTTTCTATCTGTGTTGAAGAACTTGATTGCACTCATTAAAAATTGAAGGACGATGGGTAATTGAAAATATTGACTAAGCAAGCTATCAATGTAACAACACACTGCTCCATCAATCATTATAACACAATTCATGTTTTTGCCATAAAATTAAACATTATAAGGGAGGTCACTCCAGTACAATATTCACTGCAATCAAAATTAAGTCTGTAGCAAGGTTAGAATTAAACATGTAGGAGCAGGTAGCAACTTAACCTAGTATAAAATGGCTCACTAAGTGCCATTATTTGTTACTTGGCACATATTTGGCCACTGCTGCTTTTCATTCACTCATGTGGAGCATGTTGTCTGCTGTTATCATTGGCTGGAAATGACACTGAATCTTGCACACATGGATGTGTCTCAAACAATAACAGTGAAACCCCTCAAAATTGGATTCTTAGTATACCAAAATTCCCTCAAAATCAAATTTTTATTTGGTTTTCATTGTCATTTTTCCCCCCAGTAAATTCCTCACGACAATGAAAACCCCAAAATATTTTGGTCCCAAAATTTAAATTTTACTCTTAAACCCCGCCCCCAAACTGAAACTCACTTCAAACTTGAATATATACTTTAGATACAAAATTCCATAAAACATAAAACATATTTATGGTCCAGAAATAGCCTGCGTCAATACTTACGTAACATCCACACCGGACACACACTGGACCAGGTTACTTATAGTTAACAAATGCTGTAGTAGGCATTTTTCCAAGTCAGTCAAACAGAAAATGTAAAACAATATTTGATACTTGATGCATGTGCTGATACAGATTAGGGCCCACAGTCTGAGGTCTTTACACCTTAAAGAAGGGCAAGCTTTTACCATAAATTGTTAATAACTAAACACTTGTATATAAGCTAGTTCAGAAAGGTTATGTTTACCTTATTATCTAATGTAAACGATCAATAGAATTTCTTTTTTGTTAATAAATTGAATATTTCTGCTTTTAAAAAGACCTCTTTGGCCTTGGTTTTAACACATTGCGAGTGAAAACTGAAAAACTTTATTCAGAAGGAACGCATGTTGTGCAGCTAATTTTTCATTAAATGCTAAAAAAGTAAACAGCTCTATTTGTTATTTGCACTCAAACATACACACAGAGGCATGTTCTCTCATTATTACCTCATCTGTCTCTAGTTGCATCAGTGCTTTCCCAATTTCACACACATGCACACACAGTAAAATTCTATTTCACTCAGATAACATTAAAAACAATTGTTGGCAATATTTTGGTCTTAAAATTTAAGCCTTATATCGATGAAAGTGTACATGTACATCTGCTTATATATTAAAACAACATTATTTTGCAGCAAAGACTTGCACACACATGTACACATGCACAAACCCTATAAACTCTAAACCTCTCAGAAACAAAAATTAAATTTGGTACCAAGGGTTTTCAGTTTTAAGGGGTTTTACTGTATTTTCATCAGTACATGCTCATCATTATGATCGGTGTGAAGGGACTGCCATAATATTTCAGGAAATGCTAAACACAAAGATCAACTTTCATTTTGATCTAAACATTGGCAATGTCAACCTTTTTTATCCTGTCAGGCAAAAGATGTTGGATCTGACATCATTTGGGATACTAGATTTTTAAATAATAAAAGTTGCCAGATAAATCACCCAAGCTCCCTGCTGATAAGGAAAGCCCTGACATCTGGTGACCCTGAGAATTCTTTCAAAATTTTTTTATAGCAAGCAGTTTTGACAGGATTTTCGCCAGGTAGCCAAAGAGTATAGGGTAGCATGATTGCTATTTGTGTTGTGCATTTCAATCCCCGTGTTGTACACAAAACTTTGAAAGTTAGGTTTTATATTGATGTGAAACCATGATATAATTTTCCTCAGTTTAGAATGAAAATCAAGTGAAATAAAATAAATTCAACCATTTTACCTAGATTTTTTCCCACGCCTGTGATATCCTAGGAACAGTATAATAATTATGAGCTTTATATGTGTTTGTATGTGTCTATCTCCCTCTTCTCTCTCTCTCTCTCTCTCTCTCTCTATATATATATATATATCCCCTGTTGTAACATGATTCCAGATATAACATGGTACTACTATTGATGATTCCATAACCAAATTCACACCCATGTAAAACAGAATAACAGGAAGGGCTGAAAGAAAACAATGGGACTTAGTCTTATATCTTCATTTCCTTGTTGCAAATCATGTCAATTTGACAAAGTTTTGACAGTTCCCACTATACCACAGTTCCATATATTATGATTTTCTCAATATAGTGCTGTACTGTATATAAAGGGGTTCAATACATAATGCAGTCATTGGTAATGGAGTCTGACTGCCATGTTATAATGATGGAGAGCTGCATGTAAATAAAGATAGAAGGATATATATACTGTTGCAACCAAATGCAATGAAGCATTGAAGTATATTTGTTTTCCAATGCTGCTAACTTGGACTTTAATATTCTCAAGTGTCTACTTGGTATGCTCTACCAGTGAGTTTTTCAGAACATTTACTTTGCAAGACAATACATTTACATTGCAGGAAAGTGACAGAAAAAAAAAAAAAACTTCTTAGAGGTTAGGTACTGACAGTTTGCCATGTACAAACGAAGATGAAAATAAAAAGCTTGTTAGAGCCTACCAGTGTTGACTATTTGCTATGTGAAGTGAAGGTAAAAAGAAAAGCTTGTTAGAGCTTATTGCTGACAGTTTTTTATGTACAAGTGAAGGTAAAAATAAAAGCTTGTTAGAGCGTATTGCTGACAGTTTGTTATGTACAAGTGAAGGTAAATATAAAAATGTAAATTGAGTTTCACAGCAGTAGTAAGGAAGCATCAGAATTGACTTGACATGTTTCCCCAACACCACAATGTTTCCCTTGCCTGTCAATTTGCCTGTCTGTCAGACCTTGATTAAGTTGTACATATTTAGATTATTTCAGTCACTGGTTGGGGGCATTTGTGTTTTATAAACACATTTCATGTTTCAACAATTTATTAAAAAAAATAAACAAATTTCCAAGGCAACACAGCAATGTGATTAACATTGGATTCAACAAGAACAGCAATATGTGTACTGCATGCTAATTATACCCCTACTGTATAGAGCTGCCCAGGGGTATATAGGAACCCTTGTGTCCATCCATACTTCACCTGTCCATCCTTCCATATGGCTTACAATCTTGTTGGCACAAATAGTCTTGCAGTTATTGATAAATTGTCATGAAACAGCTAAATGCAGGGCTTGAAAAATCTTTACAAGCCATGATTTTTTTTTTATGACCCTATTTGTCATGCAGCAGAATGGCATGTAGAACAGAACAGAACACAACTTGTCTTGCATGGATTGCTTTAAAACTTCCATAATTTAGTTATCATCAAAAGATGAACATATTGACAGATCTCTGTGCCCCCTTGATTTTTGTAAGAGTTTTTGCCCTGTTAGACTCACAACTGGATGCAGTAGGTTCCGCGCCATGGGTTTTGAAGCACTCTTGACAGTGGCCAAGGCACTGGGCAAAGTTGTTTGCTCCACAACTCTAACATTTTATGGAAAGTTGACATTTCAGTTAAATGGTTTTCACATACATTGATTGGCATTTAGTTTTGATTGGGCAGGGGTAGGGGTGGAATGGGCTGCAGAGAACCATGTGCTGCTGGAAGCAGTACGATGATGAAAATGACTGCTGTTGTGTGACAGGGAAATGTACTTAAAATGGCATAAAGTACACTAATTTTGCCCTTGAAATATTGAAATGAATTTTCAAAGTGTATTCATTACTGTTTTTTGTGAAAGTGCACTCAATACATTTTAAAATGTCAAAAACTATCAAAAAAACAAGTTATCTGCTCTTTTTATATAGCTTTCTTCTGAAGTTAAGGAAGTGAAAATAGCTATGCAGAGCTAACACTCTTCTATGAGACACACATCAAAAATAAGGCCTAGATGTGTATTCTCAAACCAAATCAACTTCATCATCCAAATGTCAAAGAGAAGAAAATTTTAGTTTTTTAAACCTCTCCTAGAATATACACATTTCTCTTTTTATAACAAGGCTGAAGGTTTACCAGCAGGGAATAACAGAGGGAAATGTTTTCTTTATATTTTTGATGCAGTGTGAAAATTATTAACTGAGAAGTTGAACTATCAATCCTTCAATTGGTTGTCCTTTGGCAGAGGTGGGCTAAAAAGGATAGACTGACCATTAAATGATTTCAGCAGAAACACTTAAGTAATTTATAAGCCACGTCCTACTGCAAACTACACAGACCCAAATCTTCCATCACATAATGCACTAGCAGATCTGGGTCCATGCAGTTTGTTAGGAGTAATGCATTATACTTTGGCAGATCATGATCTTTGTTGTTTAGTTTGCCTTGACTTATAAGCAAGTATATAGGGTAGTTTCAAAATGATTAAGCTATTTATAACTTGCTACAGTTTTATATAACAGAAAGTATCCTTTACTTTTAATGTTTATGTATATTGACATATAATCACGGGTAAGACTGCAAATTTTTTGCATGTTTAGCATACACTATCCCTCTTATTAAAACTTTGATGTTTTTAAAGGTAGTAAGCATGGATAAAAATCTACAGAAATGTCAAATTGTCATGTCCTAGTGCTATAGCCACAACATACGGTAAGATCTATACTTACTTTAAAGTCAAGACTAACTGCAAACAACATGTACCTGATCTACCATCACATAATGCACTGGTAGATCATGGTCTGTGCTTGTTCTACTGATTACTCCTAACAAACTGAATTGACCCAGATGTGCCAGTGCATTATGCAACAGCAGGTCTGGGTGGTTTGCAGTTGGAACCAACTTATAATTGTGTATATACAGTATTCATCAGTGAAGCGTAGTGGGTCATCAGTCACCCCCCCCACCCCCCTTCCCTTGCCACATGTCTTATAAAATTTTGTTCAGCTATATTTGGTTCAAACCCAGCTCAACAAATATGTAGTTGTGGCATGCAAGTTAATGCACAAGATAATAATATATGGGTTCTGTTAGATCCTATAATGAATCTTGGCTTTCTTTCAACTGGCAAACTGAGGTCATTCACTCTGCTAGTAAATATTTTCTAACTGACACTCCTACCACAAAGATATGTTTACCTGCTATGCAGAGAAGAGAAATAACTGCACTGTTTAGATAACTGACAGCTCTGAAGTATAGATAATTTCATTTATCATATGTCTTACTTGCCAAAGAAATAATATTTCTATTGGAAGTCAATACTTCTGCGCACAAATTTTTTGAGTAATTGTAAATACAAAATTGCAGCATTTGTATTTAAAGATGTTCTTTGTGTGTATATCTCCTGCAACAAGAGAAAAGACTACTGTATGATGTGTTCTATGTATAAATGTCTTACAGGAGCCATAAAATGGTTACTGTTCAGATTAGAATATTATTTGATGTTTACCGTATTGTTCATATTGTTCGGATTAGAGCATTGTTCATATTACCTTATTGTTTAATTCAGGTTACAGTATTATTTAATGCTGACCATATTGATCAGATTACGTTATTAATGTTTACCATATTGTTGATATTGTTCAGATTACAGTATTATTTAATGTTTACCTTATTGTTCAGATTACAGGTTTGTTTAATGTTACCATATTGGTGAAAAATGGTATTGTTTATTGTTTATGTTATTGTTCTAATTTTAGTATTTGTTTACCTTGTTCTGAGTATTGTGTAAAGTTTACCTTATTGATCAGGTTACAGTACTGGTATTGTGTAAGGTTTACCATATTGTGGTTACAGTACTGGTATTGTGTAAGGTTTATTACGATATTGATCAGGTTACAGTACTGGTTTTGTGTAAGGTTTACCATATTGATCAGGTTACAGTGCTGGTATTGTGTAAGGTTTACCATATTGATCAGGTTACAGTGCTGGCATTATGTAAGGTTTACCATATTGATCAGGTTACAGTACTCTTTTTGTGTAAGGTTTACCATATTGATCAGGTTACAGTACTGGTTCTGTGTAAGGTTTACCATATTGATCAGGTTACAGTGCTGTTTAATGTTTACCATATTGATCAGGTTACAGTACTGTTTCATGTTTACCATATTGATCAGGTTACAGTACTGTTTAATGTTTACCATATTGATCAGGTTACAGTGCTGTTTAATGTTTACTGTATTGATCAGGTTACAATATTGTTTAAGGTTTAAATTATAGGATGTGCAAGTTCATTATCTCCATCATTATTAGAGGGTGTCATGAATTTATGTGCAGCTATGGTAGACCTTGAGGGACATAGTTTCATACAGAAAACTTTGAGCCAGATGAGTTTGAGCTTAAGGTTATATACAAGGTAATGGGTGACTGAATAGTTTGGACAAACTCAAGAAGGGCACCTGCTTGCCAAACCTCAGCAGGTCACTTTGTGGAAAAATGGTCTGTTCATTGTCCACCTTTTGTGTTGATTATTTTATACATGTTTGGGATTACATGTTATGGCATTACTTTTGATGATTGTGTGTGTATTGATCTGTAATGGTGTTGAAAATGTCATTTTACTGATTTATAGTCTTGGAGAGTGGGCAGGTGTGAAAGAAAATGAAACAAGAGAAGTGTTTGTCATGCAGATACTTTATTTACAGTATCTTAAACGTCTTTTGCAAGGATAAAAAAATTTACATTGTGGTGATTACATTGGATGGATTTGCGTGTTGGCACATGGACCATACCCCCTACTGTTTAGAGCAGGGGTCTCAAACTCAAACCACCCTGAGGGCCGCATGAGGGCATTTTCTATGGCCCAACAGCTGCACCACCTTAGTTTTCTCTCATGACACCTTGTGACGCCAATCATTTTGTGGGCCACGGGATACAGCTTGACGGGCTGCATGTGGCCTACAGGCTGTGTGTTTGAGACCCCTGGTCTAGAGCAGGAGTCTCAAACTCAAACCACCCTGAGGGTTGCATGAGGGTATTTTTGATGGCAGAAGGGCCGCACCACCTTTGTTATCTCTCATGACACCTTGTGACGCCAATCATTTTGCAGGCCAAAGGATATGGCTTGGCGGGCCGCATGTTTGAGACCCCTGGTCTAGAACTACCTTAATGCATGGTGGTTGAAATACGTATATCCTGTACATGAGTAGAAATGTGCATCTGTTCTTTGTGAGAATGGACTATCTTCTTCAAGTAGGTAGATATGCTGTATCCGTTGTCTGTAACTATATACAGCATGTACACCATATGATACATGGGAGACTACTCTAATAGATTGTGGTTGTGTAGGTTTAGCACCATTTTTCATCACATGATAGGCTATACATGGCAACCATTATATACAGTGGATGAAGAACCCAGGAAGAATAAATAACTTAGGAGAAGCCTCTGGCCAATCTGATTAAAATTAGATCTCCACTGTCCTATGTGAAGATCTGCCAGTGGCTGCTAATGATTCAGGTTCTTGAGACCTTGAGTTAGCCAATAGAAATGTAGCTTTCAGAAATTGTGTCAAATCATGAAGCACACATTTATTCTAATAGTAAACAATAGATCAAATATTGCATAACAAAATAGTTGCACCAGTGATACTTGTATAGGCACCAAAGTGAGTATATTTTCTGGACAATATTTGCATTGTATGTGGCTTTTCATTTGTTCACCTTGAAAATAAAAACAATGATGGGAGAAGACGTTATAAAGAAATTTACTGGCCAAGAGTGAAAACTCAACAAATAAGACAAAACTTCATAGAGGATGTGGTGGGTTTCACAATTTTGAATAAATCAAGCACTTTTTAGTCACTTTATGAAATGAGTCTTGCTCTTCAGCCATATTGCTTAGTCTCCCAAACGTGAAGATACGAAACTTCATCTGATTGCCTGATAAAAATTAGCAGTTATGGTAATAACACAGGTCACCAGAACATAACCCATAAGTGGTCGCCATCGGATCATCATGTAGTACAGTGGAGATCTGATTTTAATCAGATTGTCTCCAGGCAAGCTTTCCGATAAACACACTCGGACAGATATGAGATGTCAGTGATCTGTAAAGGGAAGCGCATTGGACCACTCTGCCCACCCCACCAGGGGCCCCCAACTTTAATAGGAATAGATGTCTTGAGCTTGGGCATGAAATCATTAACAAGACTTATGGTGGAAATCAACAGTTTCGTATTTTGCATAGGGTTAGATTTTTAAAGAAAATAAAATTTTCCACGGTTTTCCTTTTTGGTTATACTGGCTGTTTAAAATTTTTTTCGTATATCTTAGGTATTGTTCAAAGAACATTTAATTTCCCTTTATTTCTGTGCATGATTGGTGCATATAAAATGGATTATACAGCACCTTTCAAAAAACCACTAGCCCCGCTTGGTCATTTCACTTCCTGGACTTTAGAGGTAAATTGTGAAAAAAAAAAAGAGCTGATAAGTTTTTTTTGCATTTTATATATCTGGTAATTCATTCATTGCACTTTCAGAAGCTGGTATTGTCTAATCTGGCAAAATTCATTCTCCTATTTTAATACCTGCTAAAGATAGTGTACTTTACACTAATTCTGGCTGATCTTTTGAGCACAAAGGAGCAATCATTTTAGTTTTAGTTTGCTGTGTGCTTATATTATGTACAATTACCATAAGTAAAATATCCAAAGAAATTTCAGTCACCCTGCATGACAGCAGATACCAATATTCTTTCCATTGTACGTGTTGTAAGTGTAAACAACTTCACCTTACAACCATCACTTTTTCAGTTATAATATCAGGTTAGACTGGCCTTTTTTGTCTTTTTTAAGTTTAAGATTTAAACTATAGGCAACAAATAAAAGTACTGTATTTGAACCACTTTTGGATCAAGACCTCTAGAAGTGATGAAATCTTGCAAATAAAAATAGATGGCAACTGGTTGAAGCAGGTGTTTAGTAGAGTGATGTTTAGTGTGATCCTATATCAGCAGCTGTCTAATGAGATTATCAAGTGCATTATAGCTAATTTTACTTGTCAGTCAGTAAATGCATGTTATTGTAGGTATTTCTTTGTAAACAAGGATTGGAGTTGTCAACATCTGCTTATTTCAGTCCTGCACAAGAATGAAAATATAAGGCAGTCTCACTGTAAGGCAGTATACTCTACAACTCCATTTATAGAGTTATAATATGAGTATTGTATCTTGAACAAATCCTGGGGAGGTTTGCCCACCTAAAACTGCCAGTATTCCCCCATAACTGCCCTCCCACCTCACCCCAGACATCTGGCAAATCCCCATATCATGATCAACAGAAAATGTCCCCTTACAGGTCAACCTAGGTACAGTATGGTGAAGTGCAGTGTATAGGATATTGACATCTTTATATCACATTAATTGTATAATACTGGAGTGCAGTGTATAGAATATTGACATGTTTATGTCACATTAATTGTATGATACTTTTCATTTCATAACAGATCGATCATAATGCATGTACATGAAGTACCTTATATGCTTATTTATAAGTCAAGTCTAATTGCAAATAAATATTGACCCCAATGTGCTGTGGCATAATGCATCAGCATGTCAGGATCCATGTTGTATGTTCCACTGATTACTCTTAACAAACTGCATAGACCCATATCTGCTGGTACATTATGTGTTAGCAGATCTGAGTCTACAGTTTTCATTTAAACTCTACTTGTAAGCAAGTATTGATGGTATTCTATCTCTTACAACCATAATAAATATTTTAGTTTTCTTCACAAGGGGCAACATTTGTAGTCATTAAGATCTGAATTCTTTGAGAACTGCACAGGTGATCAGTTTCCTTCAAAAGCTAATTTGATATAAAACTGGCACCCCTGGAGATATTCTAGATAGCTAAGTACATGTAGAAAAACAAAATCACTTAAATTTGTTTATACAAACCTGTACTAAAGTCTGTGGCATGACTTGTATTGTGAAATGGATGGCCGGATATGGAGGAAGCAAATCTATCAAACAGAAGGTGCATTAACTGCAATGCTGTTTAAAAGTAATGATGACAATGATTTTTTTTCTTGAGTGCTTGTTATTGAGAAGTGAGATATGACAGTAAAACCTTTCTGTTGGCATAGTTATCATCATCAGTTACATTTTTGATTCAGGTTTTGGTTTAAGTTTTTCTTGCTATTTATTTCCTAAAGCCCTTGGTTAGGTTTTGGTTCAAGTTTTTCATTGTTTTATATTTCCTAAAGCCCTTGGTTTAAGTTTTTTATTGCTATATGTTTCCTAAAACACTTGGTTTGGTTTTGGTTTAGGCTTTTCATTGCTTTATATTTCCCCAAGCCCTTGGTTTAAGTTTTGCATTGCTATATTTCCAAAAGCCCTTGGTTTAAGTTTTTCATTGCTATATATTTTCTAAAGCCCTTTGAGTATCATCATATTATGGTATGAATTTATGAAGCTTGGACATTTAATTCTGCAGCATGCACACTCAAGCCTTAGGGCCAAGTTAATAGTCATGGAAAATTTGCATAAAGGTTTTATTACAAGTTTTAAAACTTTCTTATATTTCTTAAACCCCTTGAAGGATTTTCTTCATGCTTTGGCTAAATGAAGCTAAAACAGTTTATTTGCGATGTGCTTATTCCGCCATTTGACTTTGATGTCAAGGTCACATATTTTACAGCAATGCTTTGATCATGGGCTCCAGATGCAGGCACTGTATCTTGTTATTTGTCCTTGAGCAAGCTTAACATATCGTCTAGGATCAGAGCACATTCATCTCTTTTAACCTCTCTTTCATATGAGGGCACCACAGGCACAGTCCAAGTGGATTAGGAATGCTTTGCTTTTTATTTTGCTTTGTTAATTGTGGTGATGGTCATTATTTCTTTTGTCTTTTAGTATAACATAATCAAATTTTTTTCAGAACTCCATCATATGAAAACACAATATGGAATTTATCAGATTTTCACTGTTTTTACCAGTTACTGTGTGTTAATATAAAAAGCACTGCCAGATTTTTCACAAATATTTGTAAAGAGTGCTAGGTCAGGTTATTTCCACTACATTTTTCTCTCACCCATCTCTTTATGAGAAACATCTCCTGTATCTGAATACATTGTACAACTATTGTATGGTTTACAGTGTCTTAAATGGTCAGTGACCTTAATGGTCATTGACCTAGGACTAACTGGCATATGATATGTGTTTGAAAGCAAACAATTGTGCTTTATTTCTGTTGGTTTAACTGCCCTGTGAAAACATATCCCAGATTTCTGTGTTTGTATGGTGTATTATGATGCAGTCTTGTTAAAACATAACCCTGTATAAGGTTAACTCAGGGTAATTCTTGACCAGACTTAAGGAGAGGTGTCAAATTAAATATATGATGTAATATACAATTCTCAGGTGTTTCCACACAGCAATATTCATAGTAAGGTTAAAGAATGTTTACAGAAAAACCTCTCCAATCAACTCTTAGTATTCGTATTCCCTCCTGTCCCCACCCCATCCCCCAACCACAATAAAGCTAACATACAATATAGTTCATGGAAGGAAGTCGAATCTTTGCCATTTTTTTCCAGTTAAATAATGTAGTTAAGTGGAAGGTTGTAATTGATGCCAACATTAATTAGCTGGTAAAATGGATATTCTTCTATCACTCACAAGTTCATTGGCAAAGCATAATGATTCTCTTGTCATGTTTATACAGTAGTGTTATAATAAACAAAGAATATTGCCTTTAGCTGAAACTGTTCGCAGGTCAGAACGTCTAAACCATTCTCATCATAAAATCTAACACAACAAGAATGTTTTCCTTAACAGATGAATTTAGGTGAAATCGTTATAAGCAGCAGCGTAGGATTTTGTTCATCGGTCTGTCTGCTCATCAGTTAATGCAGTGGTTTCCAGAACACTACTTCAGTTAGCTGTGGCCTTTCCCCCCCCACCACCACCACCAACATTCTTATGTGCCTTACCCATGGGTAAAGACAGAAGCCTATTGATTTTTGGATGCTGGGTCTTTGGTCAAAGTAACTTGAGCTGAAAAGATGATTTTATTTTCCTTTCTGCATGGTTAAGTCACATTTCATTGACCTGAAGCTCATCAAACTTCACAGGAGGAGTACACTTAGGCAGGGGCATTTCACAGTTGTTTGGGGGGATAAGGTTTGAAGGTTTAATGTCATTGGTGTTGACATAATCTTTGTTTGAGCTCTATTTTAGGTGTTTCCAGGACTTTGTTGTTTTTTTTTCATAGACAGTTACACTTGGGCAGAGCTACCTCCCTATTAAGTCTCAAGTCTAGATGTCAGAGTTCAAGGTCACTGGAGTTAAAATTGTCATATTGGGTTCCATACAGAAAATTTGTGATGAAAACCAATGATTATGACTATTGTTTTGACAACTAGTATTGAAGAAATTCAGATTTATGGAATTTGAAGAATGAATGCACCATTTTTGTTATCATTTACCATGGTGTTTACTGATGGTATTATAGATATGTATAGGCTGATAGGAAGATGTAATTTTATTGTATGGAAGCTGTTAACTAATGTGTTTTCAATTCCGAATGAGCTGCCTCAATTCCAAAAACTTAAGCTAGAATTACTGATAAGCATGCTAACGTGTAAGCATGTCAGCTAAGGCCAAGGTGGCTGGCTTTGAAATTGCATTTTTTTTATTACACACACACACACTCCCCAGCTGAATCATTGTACAGAGCTTCTTTCCATTTCCTGGAATGTAAAATATTCAAACCTCATTGTGACTGGGGATTTGATTTTGATCTGATTTATGCATATCAATATCAGATCAAATCATTATGGTCAAGGTCATCTTGAAGTCAATTTATGTTGACATTTGTGATACCTTTGTTGGATCTGGGGTGGGGTTAGGAGGAGAAAGGGATTAGCATTAAGAGGCTAGTGTTTGGATTGGTTAGCCTGTTGTCAGGATATGTGACTGGGTGGGACATGCTGCTACATGTCTACAGATGTCTTTTATGTAGATTTCCGATAAGCTTCATTATATGCACACATGATTTAGAGCCTTGTAAAGTCATCAGTCATCTCATGATTCTGAGAATGATACACCAGCAAAAACCTTTACAGAGTAGTTTAAAAGAACAAGAACTGATAATGCCTTGACATGATTTTCTTTCCTCACAACTACACCAGTATGCATTTGACACAGAATGGGCGTCCAAGGACATCCAAATGTTTTTGTCCAGCCCACATTAGTAGAAAACAAGACATAGCAGTTATTGTTGTGCAAGTTGTCAGCAATTAAGTACAGGTTTTGGAGTAATTTTTTTCTTTTGTATATTTTCTAAATCACTTGATGGATTCTGTTAATACTTGGGTAAAATTATTATGAAGCAAATAAAATTGATTCTGCCACACATTCACTTTTCACTATGATCTTTAGATTACCGTATGTTTTAAGGATTTTATGTGCATTATCTTTATTTTTTATTCTATATACCTCGTACAAAATTTCATTATATTTACTTTGTAACTGTATTGATTAGTACTTAATGTGTATTAGCTCTACTGGCCGTAGACCAGACATTCCTATCCAACATCCATTAGCACTAGCACACACCTCCTAACCTATGTGGAGGATTGCCATGAAACATTATACAGACATTTATCCCATGGTCTTGTTAAAACTAAATGAAACTCATGCCACACAGACATCCAGTATGACTGCTACAGTGGCCATGTAGAAAATCTTTTTATCACTACACCTGATTGGATGGTCATATCAACATAGGCATTTCAAAGAACTTTTTATCATGGCTACTTGGTCTGAAAAGAAAATAGTTCCAATCTGCCATTGCAGATGGCACAACAGCCATCTTGAAAATCTTGTTATTACTTGATCTGATGTCCAATATGGCCCCCGCTATGGCCATCTTGAAAATATTGTTATCACTACTGCTCATATATGACTTCATATTGACGTTGTTGTTGTTGTTGTTGTTGTTGTTATAAGGTTTAATGCCATTTTTCAGCACAAGATAGGCTATACATGGCAGCCAGTATTAATGGTGGAGGAAGAACCCGGGAGAACCTGGAAAGAACCACCGACCCATGAGAAGCTACCGGCAAGCTGTCTCACATAACCACATTGGCCGAGTCCCAGACTCGAACCCACGCAGACAGAGGTGAGATGGCAGTGATCCGTAACAGTGAGCGCTTCAGACCACTTGGCTACTCGGGGCCCCTATTGACATTGTACTTCACCAGAAGAGTTTTGATGTCTAGTTGTTCCTATGGGTAAAGTGCAAACCTGATATCCAAGATGGCTACCATGGGAGCCATCTTGAATATCTTATTATTGCTACTCCTCCAAAAAGGAAAGCCATATCAACATGGGGTTTTCACCAGAATTCTTCTTATTGTGTCTTGTTGAAATGGTGCTGATCTGACATCCAATATGGCCACCATGGTCACCATCTTGAAAGTCTTGTTGCTACTCTTAAATAGACAGTCATTTTGACATGAGGCTTTCATCAGAAGAGTTCTTGTAGTTTTCTACTTGATTGTAAATGAAAATGATGCCAACTGACCCTCAATGTGATCAATATGGTGTGAGTCTTGAAAATGTATTTTCTCCTTCCTATCCAAATTGATGGCTATATCAGCATGGGGGTTTTCACTAGTAGATTTCTTATAACTAAATGGTCGTAAATGAAGATGATAAATCCAATATGGCTGACATGACGGCTGTCTTGAAAATCTTGTCGCTACTCCCCTTGAATGGATGTTCATATGGACATGGGGTTCTGATGATATTTACTTAGTTCTAAATCAACATGGTGCAAATCTGACATCCAGTATGTCCACAACAGCAACTAATTTGAAAATCTTGTTGTTGTTTAAGAATATCAGAGATAGTTTTAACACGCAGCAGTTTAAATGAAGAAATGGTCTTATCTTGAATTCCTGGAAATTCATTTCACCCAATAAAGCATCAATCCCTTCAAAGAAATCATTTTATTTTGGAAAGTTTCTTGTTGTTTTTTTTTCAGTTGTCATGTACCTACTTTGCTAGTCAAGGTTCTGATCTATTAACCTGGATAGATTAACTCAGGGGTTGGCAACCTATGGCACGCATGCCACAAGGTGGCACATCAAGAGGGTTTTGTGTGGCATGCAAATGGCAGCAAAAATCTAGATCTTAACAATGTTATTACTCTCTTGCTGGTGGCACGTGCTCGTTCATTTTGTAATTAATCCAGAAAAAAGTGGCATGCTATGTAAAATAGGTTGCCAACCCCTGGGTTAACATATTGGAACCTTAGCTAGCAAAGATGCACATTTACATTTTTAGTGCTTTACTTTAATTGGCATGATTTAGCCAGCATTGTGCTGATGTACTGTTAAACCCTACTACGACTACTACTACCACTGCTGCTACTACTATTACTTAACTATAATCTTGAGGTCCATATCCTAGTAATAGATGATTTGGTTAAAGGTTTTGGTTTAGAATTGTTCTTTGCTTGCAGGGTATATTTCCTAAGCCCAGAAATGGCATTGGTTCATACTTGAGATGAGTCATTATGAATCAAAGATGATTCATTCTGTGAAACAAACATTTGCCCCATTGACTTTGGGGTCAAGGTCACAGTCACAATTTTCTTTAAGGTTTAGGCTGAAAGTTGTCATTTGCTAATACATTCTAAATTCTTTTATTCAATATTGATAATATTCGAGATGCAAAGACAGATCATCCTGCTGCAAACTCTGGGGTCAAGGTCACAAGGCTTGCAGCAATGCCTTGGGCTCAACATGGAGGTACTGGCCTATTCATGTGGAAAAGCTTCTTTGAGGGCAAGGAGAGTTCTGGAAGTGAGAGGGGAAACTAATCAACATTATGAAAAATTTAGTGTAGCTATGGTTCCCTGAGATGTCTCAGTTCAAACTCAAATGACCTATCGCCACTTGTCAATCATGTTGGATCAGTTAACCAATCAGCGAGCGTAAATTAGGCACACCTCCAGGCATTGCTTCAGTCTGCCATTTTCCTCCGACAAGCTGCTTGTAGCAACAATGAATTGATTATAAATATTTACAAATTTTGCAATGATTTGTTGATTTTTTGATCGCTAACGGTGAAAAGAAGTTTTGTAATTCTGACAGTCAATATCCAGATCGTCTAAATGGAGGAATTAGATGTAATCCTTTTCCGAAAAATAGGCGAAACTTCGATGGATAACAACTTGTTGTGTGTACGATCAGCTGAATAAAGACACAATTGATGGCAATTACAACTTGTTTGTTTGCATAAAAGTATGTCCCGTTGATAGCTTGAAAAAAAAAGAATTTGAAATTGAAAAATATATATGTAAAAATTAACGTTTCAAGAATATAGGTGGAGAACCCCCTAACTTTCGGGCTTTGATATATATTATTTATTCTTGTATAGGAAGCAATGAACCCAAGGCTGCATTATTTTAAAGTTTGAAAATTTACACTTTAATGTTGGCTTGTCCCAAAATTAATGATTAATCATCTCGATCTTTCAGACACTAGATTGACGCTTTACTTTCTCATTGGGTTGAAGGAGGGATGGGGATACAAAAATGTAATTAGTAATAAAGAAATACAAAATAAAGGTTTCAAATAATTATCTTCCAATATATTAATCATGCATTTACATGTTTACATCAACAGACATCATTGATCAAAATTCCATCTGACGAACATAGCAGACCTTAAAATTATTATGTACAACAGTATACTTCTAAACAGTAATTATTCACGATTTTGTTATTAATTTTTAATTCATATACTTCCAAGGCAGCATAAACATAATTCAGATAAAATTAACAAGGATAACATTATCTGCTAAATACATCAGCATCTTCTGGAGCAAGTTTCCTTTCATATGAATAAGTTCTTAAACAGCTTTTACAATTGATTGTTATTATTTATTGAAATAAAACACTTAGGTTATTAATGTACGAACTTGAACTACTTATATAAATATTGTCTACTGCAATACAATTAATGCAACTTTGTAATTTTATATTTTTAAGAATAATACAAATCACATTAAATGAACATATCACTTAAACAGAAACATATTTCTTTGCCAAATACTGCATGTTTGTCGGAGGTTAAGTCACGTGATTTGGTAGGCGGAGCGATCTGTCGTCTGGCGTAAGGTCAATTGGTAACTGTATCATTATGAGATCCCTGGATCAGTATGCATAGATGAGCGTTTTGTGGACACTTCTGCAGACATGCGCTCATCCTTATTCCAAATGTTTTTCTTTTAATCCCTCAATATGGTTGGGGGTAGAGGATTTAGCTATTACTACAGTATGTCCATCTATCAACATTTTTTTTCTTCCCAGATCAAACACTCAAAATGTTTGAAATATTTCAACCAGAGTTGGTGCACCTGTGAAGCAAGTTGCATAGAGTTACCTTTTGATTCTTGAATTTTCTGCATTTGGTAAATTGAGGTTCCTGAAACAAAGGGTACTGGTATAAGGAGTATAAACATTGAGTGCTGAACATAGGGTATGGGAATAAGGAGTGTAAACATCGGGTACTGAAACATAGAGTACTGGTATAAGGAGTATAAACATTGAGTGCTTGTTAAAGAGTATAATCTTACTCTTAAGTGCAGATCAGATTCTTGCTGATAGTAGGGACAGTTGGCCAGAACATTATTCCCAGCATACTGGATATTTGATACCAGAGACTGTCAACATGTTGGGGTGGTTGTTTATCTTCCCAGGGCTAACTTAGCCTGGACCAGTTCATGACCTTGGATAAGGCACAAATCTTAAATTAATTAAAATCCATTATCTCTAACCCTTACTAAAACAAGAGCAGAGTGGGAGAGCAGGCAGTTATGCACTTGGGCTTGGCACTGTAAGCAACACTGGTTTGGGGGTTTTGTGTGAAGAATTCAACTTTATTTTACATAAAGTTGTTGGACCCTTACTTGGTGTTGTGTTTCCTTTGAACCTGAATGTAACAGTGCTGAAACATAGGGTACTGATATAAGGAGTATAAAGATCGAGTGCTGAAACATAGGGTACAGGTATAAGGAGTATAAAGATCGAGTGCTGAAACATAGGGTACTGATATAAGGAGTATAAAGATCGAGTGCTGAAACATAGGGTACTGATATAAGGAGTATAAAGATCGAGTGCTGAAACATAGGGTACTGATATAAGGAGTATAAAGATCGAGTGCTGAAACATAGGGTACTGGTATAAGGAGTATAAAGATCGAGTGCTGAAACATAGGGTACTGGTATAAGGAGTATAAAGATCGAGTGCTGAAACATAGGGTACTGGTATAAGGAGTATAAACATTGAGTGCTGAACATAGGGTATGGGTATAAGGAGTATAACCATTGAGTGCTGAAATACAGGGTACTGGTATAAGTAGTATCAACACTGAGTGCTGAAACATAGGGTACTGATATAAGGAGTATAAACATTGAGTGCTGGACCTTAGGGTGCTTTCAGTAGGTGGGGGCATATGCCATCTTTAGGTGAGTCTTGTTTTATCAAGCATAAAGTATTTTCTGATGCACCTTCTGTCTGTCCAGCTGTATGACCATTACTCTTCTCTTTTTTAAACTGCTTGTTGGAAATTAAGTAAAGTACTTGTCTACAATGATGACCATTTGCTAGATCAAGGGGGCTTTATTTTTGGGTCACTTTTCTGGAAGTCCCTGAGAGTGGTCAAAAGATGAAGGTACTAAAACTTTCAATAACAGTGAGATGCTTTTTTTGTACACTTTTGGACAAAGTATGGCACATAATTACATAATCATGATGGCCTTCAGGGTATGATACTCTTGTTATCATGTTATCATGAACTGTGGAGAGCCATCTGAATTGCATTTGTTACTTTTTTAATGGAACTAATCAGCAACAACTTTATAAATTTTCAAGCTGATCCAAATGTATGGTACAAAGATTGATAGCACCTTGAAACAAATATACTTCCATCAATAATCAGACCGTAGAGAAGACATCAAGGGACAATAGTTTTTTATGAATCAGGTTATAAGTAATAATAATGTAATAAAAATAACAATGATAATAATAACATTATTTTGCTTGCTAAAACTACAGAGATTGCAATAACATTTCCACAAAATTGGTGGGTTGTGATGCCATATATGATAGGAATCCCATGGAAACCTTTAAGGAAAGTCTGGTCTAACACAATAATATGGAGTCAGTTGATAGAGTTTATTTCATTTATTGTGTCTGTAAACTTTGAGCACCATCCAACCACCAATACAGAAGAAATTGGATGTTCATGTCTAAATTTTGCCATTTTTTTCATTGATCGTACAGCATGTGTAACATAGTACTGGCACTTTTAGTTCTTGTAGAATGCCATTGGTTACATTTAGAGAGAGGGAGATACAGTAGAGGTATTGATTGGTCGGTCTGTTGACTTTGTGAAATGCAATTATTGGCCTACTCAAATGAATGACAAAGATCACACATGAAAATAGCATTAAATAGTTTTGGTATATTTTTATGTAACAATGAACATCACAGTTCTCAAATTGTTTTAGAACTTGCTGTGAATATTAACAGGATCGTCATGGAAAACTGGATCGTTCTTAGCCAGTTTTGCATAAATGAATTGTGTATAAACTGATTACAAAAATGTAGAATCTTGCACCTACATATGTTTTAATTAAATCCATTTTTAATTTTTTTTAAATGTACAGATACAGAGATATAGAAGCGTGTATGTATGTATGTCAACTCATATGAAATTATAATCATGTACTATATAAACTCACTTTTAACTTAAAGGTCAAGTCCAACTGCAAACAATGTAGACCCTGTTCTTCCAGCACATTATGCAAAGGCAGAGCCAGGTCAGCGAAGTTTGCAGTTAGACTTGACCTTTAAGTAAATATATATGGTACTTCATAATTATTATCAACAACAGTATACATGTATGTTCTGGTGATAAATAGTAAGATTCTATAGGAGTAATAAGGTTGAGTTAATATGGTATATGGGAGTACCTCCAGGGTTGAGTTAATATTATCTTTTCTGATCTATTGTATGACCTCATCTTACTTTCAGATTTTTATATGATTAGCTTTGATTTCTCCCATAGTAATACACACAACATCCCAAGTGTGCCTGTTGCCTTTGTTTCTTGCATTTGTTTATTTTTGTCTTTACACCGCCACCAAGTCTCATTTAACTAAGGCAGTACATACTAATCATAATCATCTCTTTTAATTAAGGCAGTTAACCAGCTCTATTTTGTTTGAGATTTAATGGCTCTGCTTGTAGTTAGAGTAAAGTGCAGAGGTTAGTCTGCCAAACTCACCAGCAAAAGATAGCAGGTATGAATCCTGTCCAGATGACCCTCAGTAATGGCTGCTGTGTGCAAAGCAGAACTGTTTTAATTACATTTGGCAAACAATGCATTTATTCGCTTACAAGTAAACTCCAACTGCAAGCTGCACAGACCCAGTTCTGCAGTCACATAATGTGCCAGAAGATCTGGGTCTGTGCAGATTGTGAGAAGTAATCATTAGAATAAACAACATAGACCCTGATATGCAGGCTTTTTATGATATGGTAGAGTAGGATATATTTTGTTTGCAGTTTGATTTGACTTATAAGCAAATATATATGGTAAGTTGCAACCACTATAAACAGATTTGTAATAGCAGATAATGGCATATGTTGTTGTATTTGGACTCCGACCTCCTGGCACCTTATAGTTCATCATATAATAGGATTAACAACTGGGTGAGCATTACAAAAAGATAATTACTTTATTCAACATAATACATACACTTGACCTAATAAGCATTACACACAGATAATTAATGTATTCAACATATTATGCACACATGCCTTAATAAGCAAATGTCACTGTCATGGTCAAAACTCATTTAGAAATTATCCAATGCTAAATGCATATCTTCTTCCCAGCATGCCTCATGGAGAGGCCAAGTGAGTGTATAATATGGCACTGAACCTGCATCCATTGTCTGTACATCAGCATTTGCTTGTTACTATTGTGGATGTCATATTTGTATTGAACTTGGAACATTGGTTCATCTTATCCAAATACTACTGACATTATTTAAAGAAGGTGACACAATTAGTTGCATGGAACTAATGATTCCTCACTGTGGCCCACTGTAATGTACTTGCATATTTACATGTATAGCGCATAAATGAACACACAATATTACCCTTAAGTTTTTCAAGGGGAACACACACACACACATTAAGAAGCTAAAGTTACATATGGACCTAATAACAAACTTTTACATGCACAGGCCCAGACTTAGAATATACTGTGCAAAGGTAATGATGCAACAAAGTAGAAGGTTTTAACTCTGTACTTTAGCTATAATGTATTTGTCAAATGAACATTTTTCACTTTTCATCCATTGAATTAGATTATGATTTAAATGCATTTATTCTTTCTTTAATTTCCTTTCAGTTCTTTTAGTGGCCCTGAAGATCACATAAATTCTTTATTTGCTTTTGCAGTGGAAGAATGGTTAGCTGAACTTGATCTTAAATTGGTAGTGTTGCCTTGTTGTCTTGTATGAAATAGTTCCTTGAGATATAATGGGGCCATATTGTTTTGGAACTTTGTGCACAAGTTTAGCCTTTTTTGTCTTGGACAATTTCAAACACAATTTGGTGATGTTCCATCAGATTGCCTTAAGTTATTACCACTCTGGAGGCCATATTTTTAATCCACTTATAATCAGATGTGGAATATACATGTATACTTGTATCTACAAGATACTGGGTGCGTTGGATAATGAATGAGATCCACATGTGATATTATATTTGATTGGCTGAGCTCTGGATGGCAATTTTTTAACTGGTTTTGTTCAAACTTGAATATACATCTATGATTATATCATAAGGTACTGCTCACTGATACTGAGGAAGATCAACCCTTCCTGTGAAGTGATCTTTCATCCGATTGGCAAGAATTTTTATCACTAGAAGCCATAATTCTCATCAAGTTTTGATCAAACTTGGGGTTTAGGCTTATATCATCAAGATCTTGGTTAAATTTGATAATGAGAGAGAGATGATCTTGCATCTGGCTGAGCTTGTTACCACTTTGGAGATTGTATTTTTATCGATTATGATCCAACTTGCAATATATGCCTACAGTTTAAGATATTGGATGGGTTCAGTAATGAGTGAGATTCACACACATATTGATCAGGTGATATTGCATTTGATTGGCTGAGTTACTTACCACTCTCAGAGCCATGTTTCATTTTTATTTTGAATGTGTTCAAACTTAGAAGATGTTTTATCTGATTTTGACCAAACTTTGAATATTATATCATCAAGATCATGGGTGACATTGATTATGAGCAAACGGCTATGCATATGAATTATGCTTTTACATTGAGAAAGAATTTGTATTAGACTAGTTAAAATGGTGAAATCAACATGTTATGAAGTTTGGGAGATAATTTACATAGGGTTGAGTTCAGTTGACAAGTTATGTAAGTCTAGTGTGGTGAGTGATATCAGGTCCACACGGACTTCTTGTCTTAAAACTTACTTCCTTGCATGCCTCGTGTATCAGTGCCACTTAACTTTATGGGTAAACTTAATATCAAAAACAGATTTTACATGTTTCATATTGGGTACTCATGGTATGCACATAAACATGATGGGACACTGTTTATGACCTAGTTCGTGTGTGCTTATTATAATGAAATTTAATCCCACACAGATAATAATCTTGTCATGCAGTGGAAATATTATGTTAAGTATGGTACTGCTGGTATGCAATCATAGACTTCAGTGCTTATCTTTCAGTTTGTCAAGCATCCAAGTTAAGAGCCAACCACACAACAGAGCAAACTAGAAAGGACCTCCCCATTGGGTAGTGGAACATTCTTGGTGAAGGTTTTGTGCATAAAGCTTTATTCATCATGTACATTTAGAAAGGAAACATTTACCCCCGCTGGATTTGCAAAGGAAAGCATTTTTGAGGGTGGCATCCAGTTTGTTTCTCTCCAAAGATCAAACATATATTCCTTGGAATAATGTTACTAGATTTGTCAGACATCTTGGAAATGTGAACTCAGCAGTCATTGTCTTAGTGATATTGTGTAATCATGGAAGCAAATGATACCTGGATTTCTAAGTGGTCATTGTATAGCTTCTAGAAGTCGTGTATCCAAGGATTTTATCAGGATCTTCAGTCTTAATGGTCATTGTATAGCTTCTAGAAGTCTTGTATCCAAGGATTTTATCAGGATTTTCAGTCTTAAAAGCTGGGATTAATGTTTGGACTATTGGCTTAATGGTTTTTGTAAACATGAGTTATATTTCAGCATTGCAAGTTTTTGAGGTTTTTGTTATTAGACGAGGGAACCAAGAGCAGATTTATTTTTAATGTTTGTTTTGAATGTACAAAAAATAAAACTGTTTCATTTATGAATCTTAAAATAGTAGGAATACCCAATACTCCACTAACTTAAACCCCCTCCTCCCAATGTATCGATTATTTATTGATCCCTCCCTCTCCCCCACCCCCTTACCACCAGAATTGTTATTTTTTTCACTGTTAAGTATTTATAATGCTTTAAATAGCTAAAATTACATCTGTTTATTTCAAAATTTGCTTTGGTGCACTACCATTTAATATTTTTAATTTAGTACAGATCTGTGTAGTATTCATACAGATATCTTTATTAGTTCTGGCCAATAACTGAATTTCAAAATGTGATTTATATCTGTTAGATTTACAGTAAAATACCAATATGGTGACATAATGGCAAGACCTTAGGAGGAAAACAGCAGTGTTTATATGGAGTAAATAGCATCCATTTAAAAACTAGTGAATTGTGGAGTAGCAGCAGTGTAATATGCAGTATTAATACCACAACGAAAGAGTAACCTACATTCCGTTCATCCATCAATCACTCATTTCCTCTTGTAACCTGAACTCCATTTACACCCATTGAGAATAAGTGTCAGTCTGTCACTCATTTCCTCTTGTAACTTAAATTCCATCTACACCCATTGAGGATAAGAGTCAGTCTGTCACTCATTCCTCTTGTAGCCTGAAATTCATATACACCAAATAAAGATTGGTGACCATGCATGTGGTTCAGTTCATCTTGTAACCTGAACTCCATCTGCACCAATTGAGGATAAGTGTCAGTCCATCTGTCAATCATTTCCTCTTGTAAGCTAAAATTGATCTACCGGTACACCAATTAAAGATGATTTGCCTTACACCTGACACTGTTTACCTGGTAACCACCATCAACACCAATTCAGAATGAGGATCCATCTATCTGTTACTCAGCTCCTCTTGTAACCAGAACTCATCTACTTTGATGATCATTATCCAACCATCTGTCACTGACATTTCCTCTTTTAACTTGGACTTTTATCTGCACCCATTGAGAATGAGTGTCTGTCCATCTGTCAATCAGTTCACTGTGTAACCTGAACTCCATAGACACCCACTGTTGGTGAGTACTGATCCATCCATCCAGTCCATCCCTCACTTAGCTCTCATTGTAACCTGCACTCTATCTCACCAATTGAGAACAAGTGTCCATCCATCTGTCAATTGGCTCACCATGTAACCTAAACTCATGATCACCCAGTGAGGTTGAGTTATGTTTCACTGGAATGAGAAATTGTTTAGATTGTCAATTCAGAAAGGGGATGGAGGGGATGGGTCAAAGGTCACAATGTCAAGATTTTCCATGTATCCTGAACTCCATCCACAGAAACAGAGGTAGGGCGATAACATTTAATGGTTGCTTCACAATGTGTAATACATGACAATGAAGCTTTTCTAATTCTGAATGCAGCTGAAAAGTGGGGTGTGTGTGTGAAAAAAATAGGCATGTATTTGTGATGGCTTCCTTCTCTAGTTGCAATTTCAGATCTAACTGCCCATTGTCAGCTTTATGGTCTGCATTTTACAACTTAAGTGGTAGCTTCTTTTTAAAATTATTCAATATTTTTCATAAAGTTCATCACTTAAGCCATATATACACATATTAAAGTACTCAGTATTGCCTGCATTAGCAGATATGTCACTTTTTCACTGGTGGTAACAGAGTTGTCAACATTAGGGTTCTGTGTTAAAGTTTTTCTGAAGTCATTAAAAACAGATACAGAGGGATATACATGATCGTAACCTGGTTAGCAGCAGGATGGTGGCAAGTCTATGTAAACCAGTTTCTTCAAACTATAAATCAGTACAATTTTATTTTCATGTCACATATCACTTGTTATAAGTATCTTGATATATATAAACATGTCTTACTGTCTAGAACACATCACAATCATATCACATCTTGCCTGAACTATAAACTTTGTAATTAATTGTTTAATTACATCTTTACGGAAATCTTTTGCATCATTTATTTATGATTTATTTATTTATTTAGTTGTAAGCCCTTTACAAGACAAACTTTATGATACATATAGGTTCTGTGTATCAGAATTTACAAGTATGGTCTGATAACTCCAGATGAAAAAGTCATACATGATACTATTCATGTAAAAGTATGACTGATAGTAAATACATACGATCAGAGGCTGTCATATTCAAAGACAGTGATGTTGAATGGAAATGTTAGGCAAATCAGAAAACTAAAACGACTTAAAAGAGAGACTGCCTCTTTAAGAATTAAAATGCCTGAATGTAATTACTACTGCTACTTTAATAAAGTAGATTATAGTCAAACTGGAAAGTAACATGTGTTTGGACATTCTTAAAATTAGTCTTTTGTGCCATAATAAACACTCGAGTACCTTAGTACATGAGGGGGGGGGGGACATCTATTTCCAAAAAGTGGGACTAGATAAAAAGAGAAATAAGATGTGAAAGATGTGTTAAGTGTTATTTATGATTTTCTTCTCACTTAAGTTACATATGCCTTCAGCAATCACTGGGGTTCTTTTGTGTGAAAATGAGGTGGAGCTAATCACCTGGCCTTGGGCTATGGTTAAATAAATACCAAATCAGGTTTATACTGAAGTCTATTTGGAACTGACTTAAATAGAGATTGTAAACATCAGGAGCAGGAAAATATACATACATGTATTTAGTAAATATTACACATAACTATTGTACAGGTATATTTGTGATCTTTGAGGAGGCTATCAGTGTATAGCGTGAATAGTATTTGTATTTAGTGGTTTCTAATAGTGATATTTCATCACTCAGGAAGTATAAGCAGTCAGTGATCACTGCTGAAGTTCATTGAGATTGCCCACTGATATCTGTACAGCAAGCCCACAGAAATATCAGAAACTTGTGTGACAGTGAAATCTTTGTTGGATTCTAACATTGTTCTCAAATTCTGGATCTGGGGATTAGTTGAATTTAAAAGTGGATCTACAAAAAAGTGGATCATCATATGTGGATATATGCTGACGTTCAAAACTTGGTGTAGGAGATAACAGAGAAAATATATGCGGATACAATAACAAACAAACAAAAATTGGTGTGAAACATATGATACACTCAAAGAATTCCATATTGATTTATATACAGATTGCCACAAAATATGCATTCTGACATGTATATCACATTAATGGCTTCTCAATTAAAGAAGACAAGGCAACGTTATGTTCAACAGATGGCATCAAGACAAAGTGCAGAAGACAAGGTTTATAACTGATATACTTTTATTAATGATAAATTAATGGGGTGGGGCGGAGGGGGGGGAACAAGGTACAGACAAAATCCCCCCCCCAAGCAAAATGAAAGATAGGACATAATCCCCTCCCCCAGTCTGCATTTAGTCTATTTTAAACCATCACAAATATTCATCTTTGTGTGTTAGCTTGGGCTCTTTGAAGTTTTGTGTCAGCTTTCAGTGATAAAGACATTGTAACTGTGCAAATTTTGTTGATGTTCTCACAGCACATTTGCCACTGTCATTTTGATGCATAACAAATTAAATTGACAAATGGGTGTAGGTACCATGTTCAATTGCTGGACTGTGGTGTTTTTAATATCTCTGCTTGGGGCATACTTGATTTTTAATCAGGGTCCATTTAATGAGGCACACAGATGGATGCGGCAAGGTGAATTTGGGATTTAAGTATTGGAAAATGACAGTTGAAATGATGCAATTTTTGTACCAGTTGAAATAAATGTCATAAGATGAGACTTTCCAGAAATCAGTTTATCAAAAAAGTGCAGAAAAATGAGTTACTCAAACATGGATAGACACGTACTAATTTTTCGCGGTTAGATAATTTAATCCTGATTGGCTAAGCTAAATAAGGGGGGTGTTTCCTAGACAAAATTCAATGTTTTAAATATTTTAAGTCTCAAAATTAATCAAAGTTTTCTAGAGGTGAAGTCCTGACTCCAAGGAGTAGCAAGTATTCTCTCATTAAAAATTGTTCAGGGAACAGGTGTCTGGAAGTTTGAGGGACATGGACCTTAAAATTGCAGAGAGATTCTGCTATGATAGAAGTGAGTCTCGAAAGAACAAGGCATTCGTCTCAATCTCGTGCAATTTGTTCATTGATATGAGTTGTTAATTATTTGTTGAATTTATTTGTATCGAATTCATACATCCATTTTTCCTTTAAGGAGTTAACAAGATAATTGTTTGCATTCATTTGCCTTGAATGTTATATGACTTGTTTATTCTAAGAATCTCACATTATTTCCTTGCTGAGAATTTTTTGAGATAATTGTTTTTTATTTGTCTTAAATGATATGAATCATGTATGCTAAGAAATGAGTGAGTCCTATATCATAGGATGTTCACATGATGGTTTGTTAGTTAGCAGATAATATAATTAAGACAAGTAAGTATCATTGATGCATTTGTATAATCAAGATGTGAATTCTTTCAACCGATATATCGAAAGCCTGCCAGCCCACAATTAATCAAGTTAATGATTTATAGTCCATGGCAGGGTGTATGGGTTCATTATGTCTAGTTTATGTTATAGTTCAGTTCTGGATGCTGAATAGCCTATTAGGGAGATACATTAATCTTCTGTACTAGGGATTTTGTTTCAGCTATCAGGCAGTGAACTGACCCATATTAGCCATAGTTTCTGTTGTATTACAATATGGTGATATCTGATATAATGAAGTGTGGTATCGTGATCTATCAAAGAAGTAAAAACCTGACTAAATATTTTGGGTTGCCTGTTAATTTATTTTAAAAGGGAAGTAGATCCATATATGCACCCTTAAAAAAGGCAAAGAGAGAAGACAACCCATGCTACTGTTGATGACCTGAAAAGGCTGCATGAGAAAAAAAGAGAGAGGATCAAAGGAATATGTCAACTCTGTCCTGTCACCAAATTTGAATTTGAAGTGACCAGCAAGCAGCCAGGTTATGCAGGCATGCTGGACAATTCAGTTTGATCGCCCACTCAATTTCATGATTTGTCTTATCAGTATAAACAGAACTGGCTGTCGAAAAGAGAAATGATGTGGTCCCCACTCCTTATGGTGTGTCGGTTATTGTTATCTAGGAGATGATTGAGCGCTGTATTATTGCTGGGATTGAGGTATAAGAACTCTCGAAGTGAAAACCCCATGTTGATATGACCATTGATTCAGGATGAGTAAAAATCAGAAGATGGCTGCAGTTGTGGCCATTGGATGCCAGGTCAGCACCAATTTCATTAGGAAAATGAGACATCATGGCCACCATGTCAGCCATATTAGATGTTTAAGGTGTGCCATTTTCATTTAGAACCAGCTAGACATCAAAAGATGTCTTCTGGTGAAAACGTTATGTCGATATCCCTTTCCATTCAGGAGGAGTAGCAATAACAAGATTTTCAAGATAGCAGCCATATTGGTTGTCAGATCTGTGCCATTTTCATTTTGGACCAACTAGACATCATAAGAAGTCTTGCAGTGAAAACTCTTTGTTGATATGATTCAGGAGACTTAGCAAAATGGCAGTAAAAAAAATTTCAAGATGACTGTTATTTTGGACGGTGAGTAGCAACACAATTTTTATTTAGACCCATGGGATGAATGTGTGTAAAATTTCATGGCCTTGGTCTAAGTAGGTCAGGAGGAGTAGCAATGACAAACTTGCGGCAAAGGACAATCACATTTTAATGCCCTTAAAAGTTAGCAAATGCATTAAATTGAGTGACAAAAAATTTAGGAAATAATTGATCACATGTAGTATCATGGCTTATTTTCAAAGCAGAGTTGTAACAAATTTCATGCCTGCCAACAGCATGTAATATACACTTTATTAATGCAGCTTTTTTTGTTCGTTTCCTGATTTGTGATGAAAATATGTTTCAGAATATGGTATGCAGTTTTTAATTTAGATATTGGGGTATTTGGGTGTTAAAGGACATTGTTTTCCACTTAGGTCTCGTCTTTTTTTTGGGAGGGGCCACCAGACAGATGCCCCCCTCCACTTAGCCAAAAAAAACAGAAGTATTTTATGTCTATGTGTAACCCCCTAAGGTATGATGCATTGTTTACTTTATGAAACAGAATTTGGATCAAAAATTTATTTAAATCAAATTTTTGACGGGGTATTTTTCCATAGTGTATCTGAAGGTTTGCTCATCCGATCAAATTTCAGTCATTTGGTCGGAATCCCGCTCTTTTTTAAAAGTTTAGTGACATTTGCCAAGGGTCCCTAAGCCCTGTGTATGCTATATGTGTTATGTTATATTGTGTGCTTGCTATAGATTTTGTGTAAGGACGGCAATTCATCGAATCTTTCC